>ML808300.1:70919-136548 GCA_009831015.1 Picea engelmannii
ACCTTTGGTTGCATGGCCAAGGGAAAGGGGGTCTCATCACGAGCCAGCCTTATCATCTCTGCAAAGATACTAGTGGGTAACACTGTCAGCTCTGGTCACCAAGCCAAGGCAGTGTCCTCTGGTCAGACCTTGAATTAAAAAAGAAAGAAAAGCAATAAATGAAAAAGATAAAGGCAATAAAGGGCTTGGAAAAAATGCATCCATGACGGGTACAACTCGCCTCCTACAAAGGCACCCACAGACAACACCTGCCCTTGGTCTTACTGTGACTAGATATCCCTAGACCAAATCACCTCATAAAACATGGCTTTAATGATCTTCTGAGGAAACTTTCCATCTCTTATGGGTATTAGCCCAATAGGTTGTTCCGTTGGTTTTCTTCAGCTTTGTATAGTAGATTTTTGTAATGTCTTTGAGCTCTTAGATGATATGCTAGGGATTTCATGCATGTATTTGATAAATTTAATGATGAAATATGATTGACATTGCTATGATCCCTAGGACTAATGAGCCCATGGAGGGCGTAGTCTTTGATATGCAGGACCATACCCGGCGGACAGGTACCAGTGGACCGGTACACATGGGGATATGATTAGTTCGGACCTCCATGGGGCTGAAGAGCCCATTAGATGGTTGTTGGGATGGCAGAGGCAGGACAACGTTGTGATGAGCCCTTGCATGAAGAAGAAGAAGGACGTCCTCACCCAGGACGCTTTGGCAGAGCCCGACCTAGGGGGATCACCCATTGCAGATGAGATGATGGATTTTGATGGACAGGACGGCACCCAGGGCAGGCTGGACATTTTCTGGAGGATGTGGCAGTGTGCTTGGATCATTTGGCACGTGTGGCAGCTTGCAAGAGCCCTAGAAGGGCCAACGTTTTGCCTTTTGGATGCTTATCTTGCCCTAAAAGGGCCAACATCCCCCTCAGAGGGGCCTAACGTCTCCCTTTTAGCTCATAATTATGACATTTTAGCATTTAATGTGATAAATAATGTAACTATTGTTAGTCAGCCTTGTCGGCTGTTTTAATGACCTATTTTTGTAATTAAAGGTCATTTGAATGGTATAAATAGAGGACGTTGAGCCTCATTTTGAACATAATTCAACTCACTCTCTTGTGAGAGGATTACGTTTAGTCTTTTGTCTTGTTATTGGCTCTTGGAGTTGAGGTGCTACACTTGAGGAGGATCATTTTTGGCATGCTTATGGTGTTTTTATCATTGGAAGGTGTTACAACTAGAGTTTGATTAGCTCTTCATTGATTTGTAAGTATATTTTTCATGCAAAACTTCTTGATTGAATGGTTGTAGGTTGAATGTCTTACTTTTATGGTTACATTGTTGCTATTTTGCTTAATCATTGAAACCCTAGGGAGCAAGCACACAAGTAGGTCCTTGCTTCATGTCCCCATGATAAAAACTTGTTTAGCCATTTGATTAAGAAGAACATAGCCTAGCCATTGCTACACTAATTCTTCTTTTTCTGAGTTAGATTTGAAACATAAATTGAAGAAAGAAGACGTCCTAGACCTAATTGACTTTACACCTAGGGTTTGACTCTTAGGGTTTGAAAATCCTTGGCCCTACAACACTTTTTCAGCCCTAGATTTATGTTTTGAAGCTAGCCGTTTTTGCCAAAGAGTTTTAAGGAAAGAGGGAGGAGCATGAGGCCTAGCTTAAGCTACACCGGAATGAGCCTCCTCCCCTTAGGGTTTTGACTTTGTGGCCCTGCCATTGCAGCACTAGAAAGCCTAACTCTCTTGTCCTTAAATTTAGATCCTTCCAAGCCTTTAGCCTTACTCCTTGACTCCATTTACCCTAAGGCACTAGTCTAATAATGCAACGTTGAGTCAATTGTATCAAAATAATCTTTCAAACTTTCAAAACTTGAAACCCTAACTAAACCTAGCGACTAACTAACCCTAACTCTATGATGACGTCTTGCCCTTTTTGAGCTTTTGCTTGGTGTTAAAGTTGCGGCTAAGTCATCCATCGATAGACATTGAAGTGTTGAGTATTTTTGTTGGTTTATTTTGCAAAACGTCCACCTCATTGCCTACCAAAACTAACCTAGACTAGGGATGACGTCACCCTTAGTAGGCTTGGCACAACAACATTATATTTGAGCATATTTATGGTATTTAATGCATTGTGATAACTCAAGGATTGATTTTGTACATTGAATGCTCTATCATTTGGTATTTATTGAAGAAGTAATATGCCATAGCCTTTATTGCAATCATTGACCTCGTCAATAATTACATTTATTTATGCTCATGTGTATCTTATATTGATAGTCATTGACAATTGAAGCACTAACCACTGTTTTCATATTTTAGTTTTATCATTGTCTTGTCTCGCAAACATGTGCCTTTTCAGTGGAATACCTTCTCTTTGACTATCTTTCTTGGCAGTAATCTGTGAAGGGGAAAGCCTACTTTAACCTTTCGAGCCTTAACCTATTGATCATTTTCCTTTCAATACCCCAGATTACTAGGGACGTCTCCCTTGGGATTAGCCACCCTAAATAGAAAGAGCCCCCCATCGAGGTGATAGTGGGTGGGGAAGCTCCTGTTACGCCAGTTTGACTCTTGCCTTCAAGCTACATAACCTATCCTACAAACTGAGCGATAACAGTACCTAGACATTGCCTAGTCAAGCCGAGATACAACAGGTTGGTTGAACAGATTCAACCCCGCCAACAATAGGTTCGTGACAGTCTTCAACAAGCTAAGCAATGTGAGTTCTCCAGTAAGGCAAGCAACTCACCAAGATTCATATTCAACAAACGCTTTCCCCTCTCCCCCTGGAACTCAACGCAATGGAGACCATTTCTTACTAAGGAGGGAGGATTGATCTAGGAGAATCTTAGTGGCCACCCACCTATTCCAACTGGCTCAAAACAATTCTTTGGAAATTTACTATTTTTAGCAGTTTTTCGGTTCCTAAACTTCTGGGGCCATTTTGAGGGCCCAAACGACGTTTTTTCGCGATCAAGCACCTTAAAGATAGTTGAAGGTTTTGATTGAGCCCCCAAAATGAAGCTCCTCATCGATACCTTTTGAACGAGCTATCATGCACCCCAAACGAAGATCGTATGCCAAAGTTACACCCCCGTGAAGTTGATACACCAAACTACCCAAAACGTGGTCCACAAAACTGTTGGCTTTTCATCTTCTGGGGTTAGGGTTTGTATTTCTTTATGTTAAAAAGGCCTTTGGAGCCTCATTGTAACAATCATCTTCTTGCAAATGAGTGTAGACATCACATCTCTTCTCAGAGATAAGCTGCCACCATTCTAGCAAGTCTTTCACTCTGTATTTCTACAGTTTTGTACATTTCGCTCATTAATAAAAATTGTGTATTATTGTATCTTTGTGTTTATGGTTATATCTCTGATATATATCTATTATATTATTGGATATCTGATATATCTCTGTACATTTCTTTATTATATTATCGCTCTCATTTCATGCCAAAAATAATCCGGATCAAAAGTACATGTACAAAAATGGGTGCCCCAATGAAATATGGCTTGGCCTTTTGGGGCGCAAGTAAGGAATGTAATTGGTGAAGGGTGGGGGTCCCATGGGTGGGTTTTTGTACCAGGTAGATGGATGGAGGGTGAAATTGCATATGGGAAATTGATATTGGAGGATATGGAGGGTTAATGATAATGCAAAGGTGCATTTAATGCAATGAAAAACATGACGTGGGAGTCCATAATGGGGTGGTTATCACGATGATGAGGAAGAAGTATGAGGTTCTTACTCCGGGGTGTAACACTACCAAGACTCCCAAACCTAATGGATAGAACAACATGAGTGTCAATATGCCCAGGGGTAAATATATAAGTGAGACAACTCATGGAGGTGGGAATGCAACAAGTTCATATTACCTGAATGCAATGGAGGTGATGGTACTGCAGAGCTGAGTGTGGGAATCCTAAGGATAAATTTCAATGGGTATTACTAGGATATGCAACGCTTTGTAGAGGGTGTGATTGCATGTCGGTTTCGATCATATACCTGAAGGGGTTGTGTGGCATCCCAGACTAAAGGTGTTAATGAGGTCGATGATAAGTACATGCATGTGCAAAACCGAACACCCAACATGAAACATATCTAAAGATGAAGTACATATGACAATTATTTGAGAATTAAATGCACGAGAAGTAGGCGTGCCTATGCCCGGGGTGTAAAAAGGCCCCCCAGGGCTTGGTGATGAAATTAGTAACCGATGGTACCATTATGAAGGTGACAGAGTCAGGATCCCAGTGGTGTGAGAGGGATTGGGAGGCTTTCCAGAGGGATGTGGGGGATGATCCCCACATTTGACGTCATTTAGCATGAGCCAACCTGCTGTGGTTTTTCGATTGTTCGTTGATCCATTCACAAGAGGCCTTATTAGATTTTATCATTAGGATGTGGTGGCTAGAGAGGAAATTGCTTGAGGTACGGGGCCATGACCTCCGCATTACGATATACGTCGACATCTATTTTATCAATGGGCTCCCTTTTCGAGGCACAGAGTTACCAACGTAGCTGAGGATTCCATTAGGAGTGACGGTAGTAGCGATGGCTAACCAAAATTGTTTGAGGACTGCGGTTATGAGTAGCAGATCTATTAGTATAGTCGTTGTTGATGTCGAGGGACTAGAGAGTCTCTAACACCAACATCTCAACCTCCCATGGGGCTAGGCGGGAAGAGACAGGAATGTCACCCTGAGTTTAGAGCCCAACAAGAAAACACATGAGACTCTAAGCTAAATCTCCTCTAACCTAAAGTCCAACCATGAATTCCCTTTTACTTTCTATTTTTATAATATTAAATTTTCATGCTTTTATATATGAGTTCCTAAAATTAAAATAACAAAATAAAATTTTAAAAGAAATTAAACAACTAAAGGAAATGTACAAGAAACACTGTAAATTGATAATAATTTTGTATTTATTTTGTAAGAAAATATCTAAAACAAAACTAATGAAAAGTTAATGTAACTATGTTAATGCTAAGGTGATTCAATTAAAAGAAAAGTTTATTAAACAAGAAATTAGTTTAAAGAGTACAAAAATAAATTAGAATAACATTGTAGTGATATAATATTTTTAATTTTCTTTAAAGGTTAGAATGTAATAAATAACAATAGAAATAAAACAAATAAAATAAATACAGAAAGTAAACAAAAGTTTGTACCTATTAAAACTCATTAATAAAAATAAAATGGAAGAAACTTATATACACAATTTTACAAACTAATAAATCCATTAGTTTATTTTACTTTATTTTCTTTTTTTAAATTTTAAGTGTTAAATTAAGGAAATGATGAAGAAAGCTTAGGTTTAACAGAAAATGATTAAATAAACAATTTCAGAACACAAAAGATTTTGATCTTTAATTAAAAATGTTGCTCATACAATTTTTGAAATTTTTGGAATTTACAATTCTTGGGCTAGGTATTTAGCCTTTATCCATTCTAGAACAAAGTTACAATAGAAAGACCAAGAACTAAAGAAGAAGAAAGCTGAGCCAAAATGGAATGGAGCAATGGTGGTGATAACATAAGTTGAGAACCTGCATATCAAAAACTGATTAGCGCTGAAATAAAATCAGGCTTAAATACAACAAACTGACAAGTAAACTATTCACCTTATGAGAACTAGCAAAGCTCATCCTCGCCACATCAATGTGCTGCTTCACAAGACTCCTTGCTACCAATAATTCCATCAATCCTTGCAGAAAGTGTAGAGGATGAATGATAATTTTAAAGAGGAAAATCTTACCGCACTCCAAACATACCTCTCCAAGTTTATTTATCCTCCACTAAATTGGTTGTTTGTTGCTCATTTATCTTGTTGGATGAATGGTTCTATCAGTTATAGCCGTTTTGGATTAACTAACAAAAGCCTGTATGTCTACAATCACCTTTTATTTCCTTTAATAAAATGTAGATTGAAGCTTGATTAAAATCTGTTGCGAAATTTAGTTAAAGATATTTATCCACATGTTGACTTTCAGTAATATGTATGCTTTAAAATCTGCTCTCCATTGTGTTGCAGCAGTGGACGAAGTATTGCGAATTGAGATATTCATCTTAATTCATGCAGAGACCAATTCTCATCATTACTGTTTTGGTGTTCTATTTTCCCTTCTTGGAGATCCATGGGTACTTATGGGGCATTGAGCCAACTTTTACAATGACTCTATCACGGATCCCATAAGGAATACACTGCAATCTTAGTAAGAAATATTGTGATGAGAAGCTTATTTTGGGAACTGGGTGCTTTTCATTTTTGACTTTTCATAGAAAAAGAATCTGAACCTCTATTGCCTTTCGTTCTAAGTAGCATTCCTTTAATGAACTGATCAATATTTAATGCTTCATCATGTTGTTGGATGTTTTATTTTTTTGGTAAATCTCGAGGTTGCCTGAATTCGCTGATGCAGAAACCCTCTTAGATGTTAAACCTGGGTAATTACAATCGACGGTGTCCCTATATGGCCTTGACAGGTTCCAAATATTTGCATTCGACTCATCATAAAATGTTTTTGCATTTAAAGGAGGCAATATGAACGACAATCTGGACAGTTTTATATATAGAACAGTGCATGATATAGTTTCCTCCAAGTAGTCTTGGGTCCAAAGGGTAAATGGAAATCCCAGTAAGCTCATATATTACTAGCTCAAATATTACCATAATTCTTGACACAAGGATATTATTTGCTTATAATATGGCATACGAATAATGCCAGAGTGATAATCCCCAAAAGTGTAGCATAACTTTCATGTTATAATTAAAATACTGAGAGATATATCTTAGAAAAGTGGGTTATGAAAACACGGAGAGGTATGTTGGGTTTGTTGTATGATGTAGGGAACAAGGGAACATCATATAATGATTTTATGATGTGAAGTGGATTAACAATGGAATACAATTATGGCCCATGTCATATGATCAAATAATACATCCTTTAACCTTTGGTATTAAAGTCATAATATGAATAACTTTATAGAATAATGCTATAGTTGAAGGGAGAGGCATGAGATAAATTCTTTGAAAGTGGATCATATAGAAATGTAGTAGTACACTGGCCTAATTGTTCGTTTTCCTTTTGTTTAAAAAGTCATGCTTGATAAAGGGGGGCATGGGTAATACAAGATGATAAGTGAGGACCCAAGACTTATGTGATGTCAATATGCCAATCATAAATGCAAAATATGACAACGCCAATGATACGAAGGAAGAGGAAAGGGCCATGTTTAAGAGGCATGATTATTTCGTCAAGTATTGCGCCAAATTTAATGAGAGTGAAAAAAAAAATTTGCGCAAACAATTTGAAATGAGGGGGAGCCTGGCAATGCTTTGTCGGCTAAGTTTTGTTGACCAAAAATGAAGTCAACAGTTGCTATTGACTCAGTGGAGACGTAGGTTTTCTGTGCGATGATTGTTATGATTTTTTGGTCATTGGGGACCCAATACATTTATGGGGTGCATAGGTGATCATGGAGTGAGCGATGGAAGGTCGCATGTATGCCTGAGATTGCTTGATGTGGGCCTACATGGTAGCTCAACTTGATAGGTGTGTCGCTGCTAGGAATGGAGAGTTCACTTTTGGGTTTGTGCTTTGAGCGTTCATCCTGGAGAGGGTGATTCTCCTATTCCCTAGAGTGATTTTAGATCTGTCGTTGTTGCGTGACCCTCAACTGATGAGGTGGGTGCAATTATTGCATCGCCAGGGTGGCGGTGAACTGGGTTATTACTGATCCAGGTGGATATCGGTGGCCACCCACCTTTTTCGACTGGCTCAAAACAATTTTCTGGCAATTTTGGCAATTTACTATTTTTAGCAGGTTTTTAACTTCTAGGGCCATTTTGAGGGCCTAAATAAAGGTTTTTTGAGATTGAGGTTCTCAATAATATCCAAAAGCATTATTGGGCTCCCAAAATGAATCTCCTCGACAATACCTTTCCAACGAGCTATCACACGCCTAAAACGAAGATCGTATGCAAAAGTTATGACCCCGGGAAGTTGATGTACTAACTTACCCAAACGGGGCCCACATGAATTTTGGCGCTTCATCTCCTAGGGTTAGGGATTTCAGATGTCTATGGTTTTTGACATTCATGTTTATTGTAAAAAGGCCTTCAGAGCCTCATTGTAATCATCTTCTTGTGAATACGAGTAACCGTCACATCTCTTCTAAGAGATAAGCTGCCACCATTCTAGTGAGTCTTTCACTCTGTATTTTTACAGTCTCTATACATTTATTTCATTAATAGAAATCATGTATTACTGTATCTCTGTGTTTATGGTTGCATCTCTGATATATTTTTGTTATATTATTAGATACACGTGATATCTTTGTGCATTTCTTTATTATATCTCCGCTCTCATTTCGTGCTGAAAATAGTCTAGATCAGTGGTATCAGAGCAGGTTGCTCTTGATCGTTTTTTCAGTGCATGTCCCTGATGAGGTCCGAGTATAGCAAGTTGGGTCTCAAGCTTGTCTCTCTTGAAGACAATCGCTCTCGCACACCCAAGAAACCCTCAATGGCGGAAGAAAAGAAAAACAACGGAGCAAACGATCCTATCAATCTGTTGCTTGAGCAAGCTCTCACGCGACAGAGGGACGAAATGATGGAGAATTTTGCTGACATCCTTCAACGCCTGCCGATAGAATCAGGTGCATCTTCATCAAGCGACCACTTTGGAGGAACCTTGTCTTTCAAGGTACAAGTTAATTTTGATATTCCTGTATTTGAAGGATAGATAGATGCAGAAGCCCTAGAAAAATGGTTAACTCTGCTAGAAGGTTATTTCTCTATTCACAATTTTTCCGACAAAGAAAAGATCACCTTCACACTCCTTAAAGCTCTCCCCCATGTCAAACATTAGTGGGAAACTTATTGGGAGCAAAGTTCCACAGAGGAGTCTGTAATATATGGGGCCGATCCCACTTGGGATTTTTGTGTGGATGCGGTAAAGGAGCAGTATTACCCTGTTGGCAACTATGAGGACCAATACATGAGATGGACCACACTGCGACAAGAGAGGGGCCAAGCAGTTCCAGAGTTCACCAATACCTTCCATACCTTGCGCACCAAGCTGGGTATCAAAGACTCCGAATGACATTTGGTTCTAAAATACCGTGGGGCTCTACACAGATACATCCAGACTGAAATGGATTTTCTGGACATCTCATCACTTGGTGTTGCTTATCGATATGTTGTTAAAATTGAACAGAAATTTAAGCACCAGAACAAACGGGAATTCAGGTCTGCAAATCCGCAACAACCAAAGTATGACAAAGACGACCCTAACAAACAGTCTCCCCAAAACCAGTCCAAGACACAAGAAAAGAAGGGTCAGGGGAAGACAAAGAAGGACACCGGAAAATCGCGTGATTTCCACAAAAGCCCCTGGCACAACACCGATGAATGTCGCTCAAAACAGTCATTGGTGACCGAGATCAAAGACAAGGAACTGAACCTTGATTCAAAATATGATTCTAAAAATATTGGTAAAGGACAGATCGTTGACGCAGACCCCATTGCTATTGTCACGACCGCAACAATTCAACTAGAAGAACCAACATATCCTAAAGAGGGGGAGTGCCTTTTTCATTCACAGATGTGGGTGAAGGGGACCTTGCTGCATTTTATTGTTGATAGCAGAAGCCAGAAAAACCTCATCTCAACAGAGGTCATCAAACAGTTGGGATTGTCGACAACACCACACCCACAACCATACAACATCGGGTGGCTTCGGCAAGGAGGAGATCTCCGTGTCAGCCAACAGTGCCGATTGTCATACAGCATCCAACCCTTCAAGGATGAGGTATTATGTGATGTTTCCCCACTGGATGTCTATGATGTTCTCTTGGGCCAACCATATATGTGGAGACGCCATGCTGTTTATGAGTCTCGACCCCATAGTGTCATTGTTACTTTGGGGGGTCATCTCTACAAAATACCATAGACAGTTCCAACTATTGTTCCACCTAAAAAGTGTCGCAAGGTAGTATCTCATACTGCAAAATTTAGCTTCTTAACAATCTATTCAAAAGGGGAATAGAATGACACTGCAACCACTACAGCCTCACCCCCTGCACCTTCTATCCAACAGAAGAAGGTCGACAAGGTTGTAGAAAAGCGCAAAGATTCCTTTTGTACACCTTCCTCTCATGTAGCTCGACTTGTTGAACAGCCTCAACTTCAATAGGTTCATGACAGACTTCCGCAAACTAAGCAGCGCAACGTCTCTAACAATACAAGCAGCTCACCAAGATGCAGATCCAGCAAATGCTTTTCCCTCTCCCCCGGGAAGTCAACACAATGGAGAACATTGCTTCCTAAGGAGGGAGGATTGATCCAAGTGGATATCGGTGGCCAACCACCTTTTTCGACTGGCTCAAAACAATTTTCTGGCAATTTTGGCAATTTACTATTTTTAATAGGTTTTAACTTTTAGGGCCATTTTGAGGGCCTAAATGAAGGTTTTTCAAGATCGAGGTTCTCGAAGGCATCATTGAGCCCCCAAAATGAGTCTCCTCAACAATACCTTTCCAACGAGCTATCATACGCCTAAAACGAAGATCGTATGCAAAAGTTACGACCCCAAGAAGTTGATGTACTAACTTACCCAAACGGGGCCCACATGACTTTTGGCGCTTCATCTCCTAGGGTTAGGGTTTTCGGATGTCTATGGTTTTTGACATTCCTATTTATTGTAAAAAGGCATTCAGAGCCTCATTGTAATCATCTTCTTGTGAATGCGAGTAGCCGTCACATCTCTTCTCAGAGATAAGTTGTCACCATTCTAGCGAGTCTTTTACTCTGTATTTTTACAGTCTCTGTACATTTCTTTCATTAATAGAAATCATGTATTATTGTATCTCTGTGTTTATGGTTGCATCTCTCATATATTTTTGTTATATTATTGGATATACACGATATCTTTGTGCATTTCTTTATTATATCTTCGCTCTCATTTCGTGCCGAAAATAATCTGGATCAGTGGTATCAGAGCAGGCTACTCTTGATCATTTTTTCAGTGCATGTCCCCGACGAGGTTCGAGTATAGCAAGTTGGGTCTCGATCTTGTCTCTCTTGAAAACAATCGCTCTTACACACCCAAGAAACCCTCAATGGCGGAAGAAAAGAAAAATGACGGAGCAGACGATCCTATCAATCTGTTGCTTGAGCAAACTCTCACGCGACAGAGGGACGAAATGATGGAGAATTTTGCCCACATCCTTCAACGCCTGCTGATAGCATCAGGTGCATCTTCATCAAGTGGCCACTTTGGGGGCACCTCCCCTTTCAAGGTACAAGTTAATTTTGATATTCCTGTATTTGAAGGACAGATAGATGCAGAAGCCCTAGAAAAATGGGTAACTCTGCTAGAAGGTTATTTCTCTGTTCACAATTTTTCCGACAAAGAAAATATCACCTTCGCACTCCTTAAATCTCTCCCCCATGTCAAACATTGGTGGGAAACTTACTTGGAGTAAAGTTCCACAGAGGAGTCTGGAATATATGGGGCCAATCCCACTTAGGATTTTTTTGTGGATGCGGTAAAGGAACAGTATTACCCTGTTGGCAACTATGAGGACCAATACATGAGATGGACCACACCGCGGCAAGAGAAGGGCCAAGCAGTTCCAGAGTCCATCAATACCTTCCATACCTTGCGCACCAAGATGATCAAAGACTCTGAATGACATTTGGTTCTAAAATACCGCGGGGTTCTACACAAATACATTGAGACTGAAATGGATTTTCTGGACATCTCATCACTCGGTGATGCTTATCGATATGCTGTTAAAATTGAGCAGAAATTTAAGCACCAGAACAAATGGGAATTCGGGTCTGCAAATCCGCAACAACCAAAGTATGACAAAGACGACCCTAACAAACAGTCTCCCGAAAACCAATCCAAGACACAGGAAAAGAAGGGTCATGGGAAGACAAAGGACACCGGAAAATGGTGTGATTTCCAAAAACGCCTTTGGCACAACACTGATGAATGTCACTCAATACAGTCATTGGTGGCCGAGATCAAAGACAAGGAGCCGAACCCTGATTCAGAATCTGATTTTGAAAATACTGGTAAAGGACAGATCATTGACGCATACCCCATTGCTATTGTCACGACCGCAACAATTCAACCAGAAGAACCAACAGATCCTGAAAAGGGGGAGCGCCTTTTTCATTCACAGATGTGGGTGAAGGGGACCCCACTGCATTTTATTATTGATAATGGAAGCCAGAAAAACCTCATCTCAGCAGAGGTTGTCAAACAGTTGGGATTGTCGACAACACCACACCCACAACCATACAACATCGGGTAGCTTCGGCAAGGATGAGATCTCCATGTCATCCAACAATGCCGATTGTGATACGGCATCCAACCCTTCAAGGATGAGGTATTATGTGATGTTGCCCCACTAGATGTCTGTGATGTTCTCTTGGGCCAAATATATATGTGTAGACGCCATGCTGTTTATGAGTCTCGACCCCGTAGTGTCATTGTTACTTTGGGGGGTCATCTCTACATAATACCAGAGTTAGTTAAAACTATTATTCCACCTAAAAAGTGTCACAAGGTAGTATCTCATACTGCAAAATTCAACTTCTTCACAATTTGTTCAAAAGGGGAACAGAAGGACACTGCAACCACTACAGCCTCGCCCCCTGCAACTAATATCCAACAGAAGCAGGTCGACAAGGTTGTAGCAAAGCGCAAAGATTCCTTCTGCACACCTTCCTCTCATGTAGCTTGACTTGTTGAACAACCTTAACTTCAATAGGCTCATGATAGACTTCCGCAAACTAAGCAGCGCGATGTCTCCAGCAATACAAGCAGCTCACCAAGATGCTGATCCAGAAAACGCTTTTCCCTCTCCCCCAGGAAATCAACGCAATGGAGACCATTTCTTCCTAAGGAGGGAGGATTGATCCAGGTGGATATTGGTGGCCACCCACCTTTTTCGACTGGCTCAAAACAATGTTCTGGCAATTTTGGCAATTTACTATTTTTAGCAGGTTTTAACTTTCAGGGCCATTTTGAGGGCCTAAATGAAGGTTTTTGAGATCAAGGTTCTCAAAGGCATTATTCGTCCCCCAAAATGAATCTCCTCGACGATACCTTTCCAACGAGCTATCATACGCCTAAAACAGAGATCGTATGCAAAAGTTATGACCCCGGAAAGTTGATGTACTAACTTACCCAAACGGGGCCCACATGACTTTTGGCACTTCATCTCCTAGGGTTAGGGTTTTCGGATGTCTAGGGTTTTTGAAATTCATGTTTATTGTAAAAGGCCTTCAGATCCTTATTATAATCATCTTCTTGTGAATCCGAGTAGCCGTCACATCTCTTCTAAGAGATAAGCTGCCACCATTCTAGCGAGTCTTTCACTCTGTATTTTTACAGTCTTTGTACATTTATTTCATTAATATAAATCATGTATTACTATATCTCTGTGTTTATGGTTGCATCTCTGATATATTTTTGTTATATTATTGGATACACATGATATCTCTGTGCATTTCTTTATTATATCTCCGCTCTCATTTCGTGCCGAAAATAATCTGGATCAGTGGTTTCAGAGCAGGCTGCTCTTGATCGTTTTTTTAGTGCATGTCCTCGACGAGGTCCGAGTATAGAAAGTTGGGTCTCGAGCTTGTCTCTCTTGAAGAAAATCGCTCTCGCACACCCAAGAAACCCTCAATGGTGGAAGAAAAGAAAAACAACGGAGCAGACGATCCTATCAATCTCTTGCTTGAGCAAGCTCTCACGCGACAGAGGGACGAAATGATGGAGAATTTTTCCCACATCCTTCAACGCCTGTCGATAGCATCAGGCACATCTTCATCAAGCGTCCACTTTGGAGGCACCTTGCCTTTCAAGGTACAAGTTAATTTTGATATTCCTGTATTTGAAGGATAGATAGATGCAGAAGCCCTAGAAAAATGGTTAACTCTGCTAGAAGGTTATTTCTCTATTCAAAATTTTTCCAACAAAGAAAAGATCACCTTCACACTCCTTAAAGCTCTCCCCCATGTCAAACATTGGTGGGAAACTTACTGGGAGCAAAGTTCCACAGAGGAGTCTGGAATATATGGGGCTGATCCCACTTGGGATTTTTTTGTGGATGTGGTAAAGGAACAATATTACCCTATTGGCAACTATGAGGACCAGTACATGAGATGGACCACACTGCGGCAAGAGAGGGGCCAAGTAGTTTCGGAGTTCACCAATACCTTCCATACCTTGCGCACCAAGCTGGGTATCAAAGACTCTGAAGGACATTTGGTTCTAAAATATCGTGGGGCTCTACACAGATACATCCAGACTAAAATGGATTTTTTGGACATCTCATAACTTGGTGCTACTTATCGATATGCTGTTAAAATTGAGCAGAAATTTAAGCACCAGAACAAACGGGAATTCGGGTCTACAAATCCGGAACAACCAAAGTATGACAAAGATGACCCTAACAAGCAGTCTCTCGAAAACCAATCCAAGACACAGGAAAAGAAGGGTCATGGGAAGACAAAGAAGGATACTGGAAAATGGTGTGATTTCCACAAAAGCCCCTGGCAGAACACCGATGAATGTCGCTCAAAAGAGTCATTGGTGGCCGAGATCAAAGACAAGGCACCGAACCCTGATTCAGAATCTGATTATGAAAATACTGGTAAAGGACAAATTGTTGACGCAGACCCCACTGCTATTGTCACGACCACAAGAATTCAACCAAAGAACCAACAGATCCTGAAGAGGGGGAGCACATTTTTCATTCACAGATGTAGGTGAAGGGGATCTTGCTGCATTTTATTGTTGATAGCGGAAGCCAAAAAAACCTCATCTCAACAGAGGTCGTCAAACAGTTGGGATTGTCGACAACACCACACCCACAACCTTACAACATCGGGTGGCTTCGACAAGGACGAGATCACTTTGTCAGCCAATAGTGCCAAT
Organism: Picea engelmannii; assembly: GCA_009831015.1. Taxonomy (NCBI): domain Eukaryota; kingdom Viridiplantae; phylum Streptophyta; class Pinopsida; order Pinales; family Pinaceae; genus Picea; species Picea engelmannii. The sequence goes on from ML808300.1 coordinate 85,913, forward strand.
TGTCATACGACATCCAACCCTTCAAGGATGAGGTATTATGTGATGTTGCCCCACTGGATGTCTGTGATGTTTTCTTGGGCCAACCATATATGTGGAGACACCATGCTGTTTATGAGTTTCAACCTCGTAGTGTCATTGTTACTTTGGGGGGTCATCTCTACAGAATACCAGAGGTAGTTCAACTATTGTTCCACCTAAAAGGTGTCTCAAGGTAGTATCTCATACTGCAAAATTCAGCTTCTTCACAATCTGTTCAAAAGGGGAACATAATGACACTGCAACCACTACAGCCTCGCCCCCTGCACCTTCTATCCAACAGAAGAAGGTCGACAAGGTTGTAGCAAAGTGCAAAGATTCCTTCTGCACATCTTCCTCTCATGTAGCTCGACTTGTTGAACAACCTCAGCTTCAACAGGTTCATGATAGACTTCCGCAAACTAAGCAGCGTGACGTCTCCAACAATACAAGCAGCTCACCAAGATGTAGATCCAACAAACGATTTTCCCTCTCCCCCGGGAACTCAACGCAATGGAGACCACTGCTTCCTAAGGAGGGAGGATTGATCCAAGTGGATATCGGTGGCCAACCACCTTTTTCGACTGGCTCAAAACAGTTTTCTGGCAATTTTGTCAATTTACTATTTTTAGCAGGTTTTAACTTTCAGGGCCATTTTGAGGGCATAAATGAAGGTTTTTCAAGATCAAGGTTCTCAAAGCTATCATTGAGCCCCCAAAATGAATCTCCTCGATGATACCTTTCCAATGAGCTATCATACGCCTAAAACGAAGATCGTATGCAAAAGTTACGACCCTGAGAAGTTGATGTACTAATTTACTCAAACGGGGCCCACATGACTTTTGGCACTTCATCTCCTAGGGTTAGAGTTTTCGGATGTCTAGGGTTTTTGGCATTCATGTTTACTGTAAAAAGGCCTTTAGAGCCTCATTGTAATCATCTTCTTGCGAATGCGAGTAGCCGTCACATCTCTTCTAAGAGATAAGCTGCCACCATTCTAGCGAGTCTTTCACTCTGTATTTTTACAGTCTCTGTACATTTATTTCATTAATAGAAATCGTGTATTACTTTATCTCTGTGTTTATGGTTTCATCTCTGATATATTTTTGTTATATTATTGGATTTACGTGATATCTCTGTGCATTTCTTTATTATATCTCCGCTCTCATTTCGTGCCGAAAATAATCCGGATCAGTGGTATCAGAGCAGGTTGCTCTTGATCGTTTTTTCAGTGCGTGTCCCCGATGAGGTCCAAGTATAGCAAGTTGGGTCTCGAGCTTGTCTCTCTTGAAGACAATTGCTCTCACACACCCAATAAACCCTCAATGGCAGAAGAAAATAAAAATGACGGAGCAGACGATCCTATCAATCTGTTGCTTGAGCAAGCTCTCACACGACAGAGGGACGAAATGATGGAGAATTTTGCTGACATCCTTCAACGCCCGCCGATAGCATCAGGTGCATCTTCATCAAGCGAACACTTTGGAGGCACCTCGCCATTCAAGGTACAAGTTAATTTTGATATTCTTGTATTTGAAGGACAGATAGATGCAAAAGCCCTAGAAAAATGGTTAACTCTGCTAGAAGGTTATTTCTCTATTCACAATTTTTTGGACAAAGAAAAGATCACCTTCGCACTCCTTAAAGCTCTCCCCCATGTCAAACATTGGTGGGAAACTTAGTGGGAGAAAAGTTCCACAGAGGAGTCTGGAATATATGGGGCCGATCCCACTTGGGATTTTTTTGTGGATGCGGTAAAGGAACAGTATTACCCTGTTAGTAACTATGATAACCAGTACATGAGATGGACCACACTGCAGCAAGAGAGGGGCCAAGCAGTTCCAGAGTTCACCAATACCTTCTATACCTTACACACCAAGCTGGGTATCAAAGACTTCGAACGACATTTGGTTCTAAAATACCATGGGGATCTACACAGATACATCCAGACTGAAATGGATTTTCTAGGCATCTCATCACTCGGTGCTGCTTATCGATATGCTGTTAAAATTGAGCAGAAATTTAAGCACCAGAACAAATGGGAATTCGGGTCTGCAAATCCGCAACAACCAAAGTATGATAAATACTGCCCTAACAAACAGTCTCCCGAAAACCAGTCCAAGACATAGGAAAAGAAGGATCACGGGAAGACAAAGAAGGACACCGGAAAATGGTGTGATTTCCACAAAAGCCCCTGGCACAACACCGATGAATGTCGCTCAAAACAGTCATTGGTGGTCGAGATCAAAGACAAGGAGCCAAGCCCTGATTCAAAATCTGATTCTGAAAATACTGGTAAAGGACAGATCATTGACGCAGACCCCACTGCTATTGTCGCAACCGCAACAATTCAACCAAAAGAACCAATAGATCTTGAAGAGGGGGAGCACCTTTTTCATTCACATATGTGGGTGAAGGGGACCCTGCTGCATTTTATTGTTGATAGAAGAATCCAGAAAAACCTCATCTCAGCAGAGGTTGTCAAACAGTTGGGATTTTAAACAACACCACACCCATAGCCATACAACATCGGGTGGCTTCGACAAGGACGAGATCTCCGTGTTAGCCAACAGTGTCGATTGCCATACAACATCCAACCCTTCAAGGATGAGGTATTATGTGATGTTGCCCCATTGGATGTCTGTGATGTTCTCTTGGGCCAACCATATATGTGGAGACGCCATGATGTTTATGAGTCTCGACCCTGTAGTGTCATTGTTACTTTGGGAGGTCATCTCTACAGAATACCAGAGGTAGTTCCAACTATTGTTCCACCTAAAAAGTGTCGCAAGGTAGTATCTCATACTGCACAATTCAGCTTCTTCACAATCGTTTCAAAAGGGGAATAGAAGGACACTGCAACCACTATAGCCTCACCCCCTGCACCTTCTATCCAACAGAAGCAGGTCAAAAAGGTTGTAGCAAAGCACAAAGATTCCTTCTGCACACCTTCCTCTCATGTATCTCGACTTGTTGAACAACCTCAGCTTCAACAGGTTCATGACAGACTTCCACAAACTAAGCAGCGCGACGTCTCCAGCAATACAAGCAGCTCACCAAGATGCATATCTAGCAAACGCTTTTCCCTCTCCCCCGGGAACTCAATGCAATGGAGACCATTGCTTCCTAAGGAGGGAGGATTGATCCAGGTGGATATCGGTGGCCACCCACCTTTTCCGACTGGCTCAAAACAGTTTTCTGGCAATTTACTATTTTTAGCAGGTTTTAACTTTCAGGGCCATTCTGAGGGCCTAAATGAAGGTTTTTTGAGATCGAGGTTCTAAATGATAGCCAAAGGCATCATTTATCCCCCCAAGTAAATCTCCTCGATGATACATTTCCAACGAGCTATCATATGCCTAAAACGAAGATCGTATGCAAAAGTTACGACCCCGGGAAGTTGATGTACTAACTTACCCAAACGGGGCCCATGTGACTTTTGGCGCTTCATCTCCTAGGGTTAGGGTTTTCGGATGTCTAGGGTTTTTGGCATTCCTATTTATTGTAAAAAGGCCTTTAGAGCCTCATTGTAATCATCTTCTTGCGAATGCGAGTAGCCGTCACATCTCTTCTCAGAGATAAGCTGCCACCATTCTAGCGAGTCTTTTACTCCGTATTTTTACAGTCTCTGTACATTTCTTTCATTAATAGAAATCGAGTACTACTGTATCTCTGTGTGTGTGGTTGCATCTCTGATATATTTCTGTTATATTATTGGATATAAGCGATATCTCTATGCATTTCTTTATTATATGTCTACTCTCATTTCATGCCGAAAATAATCCGGATCAATTACTTCACACCTACTTTTGAGGGGGTTTGGCATTAGAATCCACAGGTTGTTATGGATTTCCCATACCATGGGATTGATTTCCGTCATCACCCGGATATGCATCTACTGACCTATGAGCTATGGGATCACCGAGGTGAGTTTGTTGTATTTTGTGTATTTAGATTTTGATTTAGATATTTGGATGTTTAGAAATACTGATACAACCCATTGTGTGTTTATGCAGATGTTGGGCCCAATGGGTGAGAGGCTGAGCTTGGACAAGCTACCAAGGAGGAGTAGGAGGCTAAGGGCCGAGCAAGGAGGCCTCGACAATATGATGACCCGGGGGTTGGGCCATCACAAGCTCCTAGGGTGGGTACTGCACATGCCTAGGCGACATATGACATGACTGTAGTGGTCTATGAGGTGGAGGATTTGTGGAGGCGTCTCGATGTGGTCTTGTATGGAGTGCCAGAGGATAGATGAACACATATTTGCAATGATCATATACTAGAGCGGTGTATAGGCGGGGACCCCAGTTGGAGGTCTATTGTACGATGGGCAGTGGTGGCGAGAACTGCATTGACTGGCCGCATGCCGACGAGGGAGGTGCCCCCTGGTGGGGGAGCGAGGCATCCCCCGGGTGGTAGAGATCCACTAGTGGACCCGCCGACTGGTGACTTTTTAGAGCTCGGGGTTTTTCTATGTATGGGCGTGGCCCACTTTTGTATGATGTATAAGAGTCTGTGAACTCCCATTTTTTCTATATTGAGGTTACATTTTTGGGCACAGGGCCTAGTTGTGGGGCTAAGGTGAGTTATATTTTTGTATCAGAAACATGTATTATATCTTTGATTTATATATGAGTATACCTTTGGATGATGATACTTCTGATGTTTTGGTATATATATGTGATGTTATGATTGTTACCTTGCTTTATGGATGATGAATGATGTTGAAATTTAAGTTAATGTGATAATTGCCAATCTAGGACTTGATTATCCATATGATCTACAAACTAGTTTAGGATTCTAGGAGTATGTGTAAATGTGATTGACTCAAAATTTCATGATAGAATTTTAACTCACAGGTACTTGCGGTATAAGTATTGATCACAGACACGATACACATTGTTCAACTGTAGGACGATGAGTTGGGAATCTAAGATGATGCTTAAGTGATGAATATGGAGGTGACTGGCCTCCGAGAGGAGGCCAATGAAAATGACGTCTTCAACATGGTTATTGGTGGCAGGCCCAAGACATAGACCACTTGAGTGAAGTAACACATGATCCGGGGAACAAATGCCCCAAGATGCCGAAGTGAGATTCCCAGTCCAATGACTAACTCCATCAACATACCTGATGTGGTAAGAGAATGGAGGATTCATCTGACAAAACAAGGACAAAGTATTAGGCCCATGTTGTGATAGGGCGAGGTGTTAAAAAAGACTAAAAACACTAGGAAAATGCAAGAAGAACCTAAGGTAGGGTGGCTACGCTTAAGGATATAATTTCTTTAGGTATAACTCGTTGAAAGGGTTCTTGAGAGTGGCTCCTGCGGGGTGATCCATAATGTAGGCGCCTTTGGTGAGGAAATGATGAATGATATAGGGACCTTGCTAAAGAGATTCAAGTTTTTCGTGGCCAAGGGTGTCATGGGCGATATCGTAGGCTAGTACTAGGTCTCCTTCGGTAAAATATAGAAGGGATACTTGACAATCGAAGACAGCCTTGGACTGTTTCTTAGTTGCTTCGTTGTGTTGTAGAGAGGATTGTTGATCCTCATCAAGAGATTCGAGAATGAGCAATCATTTCTCAACGGGAGGCGTATTTGGGAGGAGCTCGATTGCGGTGTGTAGAGTGGGTATTTTGCATTCTATGGTGAGGACAGATTCCACTCTGTGAACGAGATGGAAGGGCGTAAAATAAGTGGAAGTTTTGACTATTGTATGATATGCCCATAAGGCAGAGAAAAACATGTGATGCTAGTTGGTCTTATGCTTCTGTATTGTTCGTTGCATCATTGTTTTCAAGACTTTAATTAATACTCCGACTTACCCATTGGACTATGGGTAGTAGGGGGATGTGAACTCTTGAGTAAAGCCCAATTTGTTAGAGAGATCTGTGAAAACTTCATTCTCGAAATGTTTGTCGTGGTCGGACACTTGCTAGAGGGGGACTTTGAAGCGGGAAATGACATGATTGAAGAAAAAATGAGCATCCATGTCTGCTATATTGTTGAAGGTGGGCATGATTTTTGGCCATTTGGTAAAGTAGTTGACAATGGCTACAATATACTTGTGCCCATCGCTAGGTGAGGGGTTGCAAGTCATGAAATCAATGCCCCACTTATAGAAGGGGTCGACGGTGATAATGGGATGGAGAAGGGAAAGTGGGGCTCGAGATTTGTGTGCGTATAATTGAAATTTGTCATAGCACTTGATTGCATGGATGCAGTCATGGAATAGGGTGGGCCAAAAGTAACCAACTTGAACTATTTTTTGTGCAGTGGACATTCCAGAAAGGTGACCTCCACATGCACCACTGTGACAATCATTGACCACTCTGTCTACCTCCTCAATCGTGAGGCATCGTTGGAGAATGGTGTCGACGCCCCTACGGTATAACACATCTCCTATGAGGAGGTAGCATGAGGCTTGGTGACAGATTCAATGACGGTCATCATGGGAGAGGTGAGGGCCGTACTTTTGTGTTAAGAGATAGACAAGAATATCTCCATACCATGGGTCATCACATGAAAAGAAAAATAAATGTTCATCCACAAAGTTTTCATTGACAGGGGGTTAGATGAGTTGGATGGTAAGTCAACCACAAGTTCTACTAAGATGAGGGATTTTTAGCTTTTGGGAGTAGTGGACTCTAGATCGTATTCTTAGAGGATGACGATCCGATGAGTGAATTTTCCATTGATTTGGCCGCGCTAAGCAGATAGTGCATAGGATTGGAATCACAACTGTGGTAGTGCGAAGCAGGATGTAGTGACACAACTTCTGGATTGCAAGGAAAATATCGAGGGAAATATTCTCCTCATGATTGTATTTGAGAGGGGGCCTCGAGAGATTTTCATTGATATAGTATATGACATGTTCACATTGGTTATTTCCTACCTGGACAAGCATCCATGCAACTGAAACTTTGGAGGTGAACATGTACATTATATAATCCTTATCAGAGTCTGGGGGACTAATTAAGGGTGCCTTGTTGAGTGCTTCTTTGAGAGAATCAAACACAGCTTGAGCATGCTAGTTCCATTGATATGGGACATCATGTTGTAGTAAGCGTAAGAAGTCATGGGTGCAAATAACATAATCGAGAACAAAACGTTGTAAAAAATTGGCTTTGCAATTGGTGTGGGTTCTTAGGAGAGGAATCTCATTGAAGGCTTGGACCTCAGGGGGTTGACGATGATACCTTGTTGGGAGATGATGAATCCCAATAGGCGACCTACATTAACGCAAAAGATACATTTCAGGGGGTCGAGGAAAATATTGTATCATCGACAATGTTCAAAGATGACCTATATATCTTCTATGTGTTGGGAGCGTTGTTTAGAATGAACGGTGAGGTCATCCAAGTATGCAAGAATAATGTGAGCCAGATCATGAAAGGCATATGTCATGGAGCGTTGGAAGGTGGCTCCTTCATTTTTGAGTCCGAAGGGAATCACTCGATATGCAAATGTTCCATAGGGGTTGTCAATGTGGTTTTGTACTGATCCGCATGGCAGATTTAGATCTGGTTATATCCGAAAAATTCATCCATGAGTGACAGAACTTCATGGATGACACAAGCATCAATGAATTGGTCGATGAATGGTGTAGGAAAGTTGTCTTTGGGACAAGCTTGATTGAGATCGCGAAAGTCGGTGAACACCCGAATAGTGCCCTGTTTTTTGTTGACAAGGACCGGGTTGGAAAGCCATGATGTGTATGCTACCGGGTAGATGAAGCCAGTGGCACACAATTTATCGATTTCATCTTTGATAGTGATAGCTTTGGACAGGTGAAGTGGTTGTTGCTTTTGTCGGACATGGGAAATATCGGTCCATGTGTCGATACAGTGTTCCACAATGGCACAGTCTAGTCCGAGAATCTCTGTGTATGGCCATGCAAAAACATCCCAAAATTCTTGGAAGAGGGCCTTATATGCTATGATTTCTTCGGGAGAGCATGCGACACCGAGAGTGATTTCTTCCATGACATTAGGTTTGATGGAGATGTCTATTTTAATTGTGGGGGAGATATTTTCCATATTGCCTTCTTGAAAAGCATCGGGTGTGGGTATTGGATTTTTGAACTAGTCCACGCACAAAGTGCACAACACAGTCTCAACCGATATGGTTTATGGGGGACTGCATGATGCATATGGCTACAGTCATGGAAATGATTAGGGATATTCTTCTACTATTGTTCTACTTAAACATGCATTCTATCATACCATTCATCAGATCTACTATTTAATTCATTCATAATATTCATTTTGCATACATACTCTAGTGCACGCTGCAATTAAAACCATTCATTCTTCTAACCATTTAACCATAATTGCAGAAATAACAAAAGCATTCAAACACATTACAACACAGGGTTTTACAGTGGTTCACCTCCCCCTAGGGATAAGTACACAAAGATATTCTTCTTATTTCTTCTTCTTCATCAAAATAGTGTTGCACACATTACATCATAGGATATGTGAATAGTGGTGAGGCTGACCAGTGTCGCACCAAGCTCCACAACTTGCAACCTAACCCTCAGTTACATCTCAATATTGACTCTATATGAGCTCCACATCTCTCAACAGTACAAAACTTAGACTCAAAAGGGTTCTTCAAAGTACGTATTCTCTCTCAACAAGGACACCAAAAAGATAAATATGATCCTTCAATCTACCTCATACATCTTATTTATACTACAAAATGGGTTAAAACTCTTACATTATGACTCCAAAACCATAACCCTAACCCCAACATGGCTAGGTTTGTCCACATATGTGTCGTATTTCCGCAAATCCTAATGTGTGATGTTTCCTTTGCCCTTTTTCGCACTGATATTCCTTCTTTTCTGGCGTGCGATGTTCCCTTTGGTCCATGTCGCCTTGCTAATTGCACTTACTCCCAAAAATTCCTGCTCCAACATGTACCTAAGAGACAAACCAAAACATTAGCAGACATCATGCAAGCCTTGTTGAAAGAGTTCTAGAAACTGAAGTCTGAGTCACAATGTATTACAGAGCTGAAAGAGATCAAGCAATTTTCAAATGAGCCAGTATGGTATTTTGATCAAAGATTAAAGATCTTAAAGGATCCCAGATGAGAATCATATGGAGTGGTTCATTGCAGGATTGTTTCCGCATATATGTTTCCCTTTGACACAACATACGATTACGTCGCAGTCAGAATCCCTAGAAATTTCCATGAGGTTGGAAGCATCCCCTGTAGGAGAAAATGGTATAGGGATGGCTCAGGTTCAGTCGTCGTTATCAACATTGAATATTTAGTTGCAAGAGTTGCTTAAAGGGAAGGAAAAGCATGAAGAAGTTTGGTGTATTACATGCATAATGGAAGGTCATCATAAGAATGAGTGTCCAACATTTAAGGAGTATTTGGCTACAAGAGCTCCGAAGCCTTTAGGAGTATGGTGCGAGATATGTAAAATGACGGGTCATCATCCCACTGCTTTCCCATTGAAGCAAAAGTACTAGAGCAATGCTAGAAACCTATTTTGTGATTTTTGTAAGTCTACCATACATGTTGAAAAGTAGTGTCATGCATTAGATTTGATGAGAGAATTCACTTCGGATGCATACAGAGTCCAAGGGGAAGAAGGTTTGGAAGGAGGAGTACCAAAGTATAATACTATGAGAGGTTACAATCAAGGAGGAAGAGGAGGATTCAAAGGTCACAGAAGAGGAGGACTTGGTAGAGGAAGAGGTCTGATTATATGTTATAACTTTAATCATCCTGGGCATTTGGCACAAGACTCTTCAAATCCTTGCACGACATGCACTTACTGTAGACAATTGGACCATGTGATAGAACACTGTCCACAACTGATCGCGAAGTGTCAAGAAAAGAGGAACTTGAATGTGCAGATAATAGATGCAGAGGAGGGCGACGAATGACCTAAGGTAGTAACAGTTACACGCAGAGGAGGGAGAATAGGAGTTGATGCAACGGAGCAAGGAAAGTGGACCGAGCAATGGGTAAGGAAAGAAACAAATTCTCCTTCGTTGTTTGAACCTAGAAAGGAGAAATACATGTACAAGGAAGCAAGGAACAAACTGTTGGAGACATAGTGGATAACATCGACTTCGACTGCACCACCGGTGTATGCGAGGCCACCTATCTATGACAAGCCTCCAGTATATGACCATTCAGGAAGGAAATTTTAGAAGGTAAGTATGTTGAGAAGTTTCTTGAAGAGTTGTTTATAATTAATAAAGGATGAGACTGCATTAAATGAACTGCACGGGATGATCAATCAATGCGCTCAAGATAAAGAATCCCTTGTCATACAATGAGAAAATAACCAAGTACATCACAAGAGAAGAACGAACATGGAATTTTGACTGAATGTGCAGATAGGAGATTATGCCATGGATACTGTCATTTTAGACCTGGGATCTTCTATGAATGTCCTTTTGAAGCAGATCCCGAAGACGATGGGAAAACCGAAGTTAATCTGGTCATCCATTAAGTTGAGTTTAGAAAATCAATATAAGATTGTTCTAATTGGAACCCTGTTAGGGGTGAATGTTAACTTTGATGGAGTGAATTGTATAGATGATTTCAAACTAATCGAGATAGTAGATAGCAGTGAGCCTTATCCAATGTTACTAGGATTTGATTGGGATTTTGATAACCAGACCTTGATTGATATGAATAAGAGATAGATGGTATTTGAAGCAGGAGTATGGAAAGTTACTGGGACATTTGATCCCAAAGAGGGGAGAAGATATGTGGAAGCAACAAAGGGAAAAGAGCTCAATAAAATTTATAATGTGACTGCACGAATGGATGACTATGTGAACCCTACTACTGATGGTGCACTTAGTTTGTGAAGTATTAGTTCCTGCGCATGTAATTCAGAAGAAGCACTTGTTATCAGACAAATCAGTAAGTGCTGACACAAACTAATCTCCTTAACTTCAACAAGAAATTAGAACAAAACATAGAAGAATACAAGCTTCTCCTTAGATTTCATTGTAATGTAAACTAGTTCAAAGAGGGACAAATGACATACCATTTAAACGTCGTTTGATCCTCTCTAGTATCGTCCTTGCTCCATCTTTGGATTTGTGAGATGTTGAACCTGTTAAGAAGCACAAACCAACAAAGAGAGAGAACAACAATATATATATATATATATTCCAATGAATCCTATGCATAAGATCAAGGAGTTATACAATAAAAATGGAGACACTTTTATAGGAAAGAAATGTATCACTACATTATATTGATGAAAGTGGAGAATACAACCTATGCCTTGATGTTGCAAGGTCCCTTCCAATGGCCCTTTGCTTCAACACACACACCTTTGCTCCAATTCTTTTGGTGAAGCGTATTCACAACATGACTTGGAAAGCTAAAGCAAATCTATCACAAGTACAATCTTCAACATAATTATTCATGCATAAGACAACCTAGCCTTTCCCATGAGATATCCCTCTTTATATATAGTGAAGAGAGATGGATGAAGAGATTAGGATAATCCCACTAAATCAGAGAAATGACTGAAATCCAAATTGATTGGAAGCCACCTCATCCTTCCAGAGATTCCATTCTAGAACCTTCGAGAAATTCACCTTTTTCCTTTGCTTGAGCATCGTCACACCCTAAACACAAGCAACTTGCGACAATGCCACAGTCACTGTGGCGCAACATGTGATGATTAGGGATAGGCGCACCCTTATCATTTGCCAAGGTGCAACGATATTATTTGATAGGGTTTTTAAGAAAGGAGAGATGATTCTATTTCTCAGGGAGACAATTTTATTTCTTCAGTAGTTTTTGGGAACATAAGAGTAAGAAATACACATATTGTCAGTTAATCACAAGGGTGACCAAAATAATGTGTAACAGAATGCCCCCCAAAGTTTGAATTTGGAACATGTGACAGCTGAAATACTTTGTAGAATGTGTGTGTTGAGAATAAGGAGCACATCGGTCAAAAACCTGCAAACAATCAAGTATCTGCATAATAATATACCATTTATTGAGGCAGGCATTCCCATACTAGACTACAAGTGACTCTAATCATAAGTTTCAAGTGGGTCAAGGCCACCAAACATACACTAAGGATCCATGTGATCATGATTCAACATAGCCACGAGAAATACACTGTGGATCTATGCTCTAACGACTCAAATTCGGACATAGCCACGAGAAATACACTGTGGATCTATGTGTCATTACAGACTTATGAATACTCCATCGCAATCTAGACCGATATGGTGATATCTAGGGTCTTCATTTCCATCATCCCCAAAGTAAGAATCTATCCATGTGATTACAAGTGTCAAAGTTGAACATGGTAGAATCCACTTGATTACCGGTCATTAATGGATACCGTTAACAAGTGCGAGGGAAATCACCATTGATATCAATGACCCCCAAGGTACTCTAGTACAATCCAACGAATGTGAATTAATGAGTTGAATTCGAATACTCGATGGAATCTTCCAATCAGGGGCCAATGATGTGAACCCACTGTTGAAAACGAGGAAACCTGTCATTGAGGTATGCAGGTTCCAAGGTACTAAATGATTTCTAAGTCTAATTCCCAGATAATGAGTTGAAGTCGATAGGAAAAGACTCGTCACAGGAGGGCCTTAATGTATCCCCCATCAATGACACAAAATATGTAACAAATTTGAAGTAGATAAGAGTATAAAGTGATTCAGAACTGACTCACGAAAGACTGACATGGTAAGAATTTGAGGATTGCATATGGCCAACTCGATAGAAGGATTGTTTAGGTTGAACTTCTCTTGAACATATGAATGACATGACAATTGTCTTGGCAGCATTGACTCAAGGAGGACCCAACATATAGAATTGTGGATGGTCAAACGAGAGACAAATGGATTTCCCAACCCAGATACAATAATGAAGAGGGGTGTCATGTTCAAGAGCGACTTACTGCCATTAACACAGATACCGATATACAATTCTTTCCCAATTTCCCCCCACCATTTCTGAAGAGTACCTCTTTATTTTTACGCAATCTTGAGGAGGATAACATATGATTGTAATGTAAGCTCATCCTTTGGATGAGTCCCTCGGAGTATTTTTAATGAACCCTAGGAAGGAGTGGTTCGGTCCCATATGGGCCTTTCAATGCTTGTTTTATGAGTATAAAGAAATAAAACTCAGGGTTTTTTCATAAATTGGTCTGACAAGAATGGAAAAGAGATAATCTACCGCTCATTAGATGTTTTCTTCAAATAATTTTATGTGCGTGAAAAGAACAAGGTCGCTCGACTATCTTTTCATGTTTAGGGAGGTTGAAAAGAGATTAAAGGAGACTCCAGGGGGGTTCATTTTTCGTATTTCCACGATGAGTCCGAAAATACGATAAAAAATTACTCGATTACATTCTCATAGTTTTGCGAGCGTGAGAAAGAATAAAGACCATGCTCGAAGTTTCTCTTGAAAAACTCTAAAAGTATATATACATCATAAAAACATGCAAAAAACGACCAAAAAGGAGTGATCCATATCAAAAAGTTCGGTCATCAGATCTATAACCTGCAATATTAACACTTAGAAAAGTTCATTAGGTTTGTGACATAGGTGAAAATATTTAAAAAATAATTCGATTTTAAATTAAAATGGTAAAAATAAATTAAATAGGTCAAAACTAGTTCATTTTACCATTTCATTTGTATTTTCACCAAACTAGTGCCCAAAACCCTCTTTTTCCTCCGATCTTCAAGTGACAATTCTGGAGCGCTCCATGGACGATTTCTCGATCTGTTTTCGTGAGGTAGGTACTCTTCCTCCCCTCTTTCTTTATATGGTAAAATTTTTCAGTTTTAATGGTTAAATTTTGAGTTAATGGGCAAATTTTCAAGGGAGAGTGCGCCTCCAGATCGTCGCAGGTTGCCCATATCGGGAAATGCAACGATCTAGGATCATTGCAGGGGGTTAACTGCTGGGGTGTGACGATGCCACACAGTGGTAAAATTTTCCCTGCGACAACCACAACTCAAAAATTAAAAATAGAGAGAGAGATAGGAAAATCCCAAATTTGGATTCTTGATGAACTAATTCATCTTTTATTGTTGTTTGGCAGATTTTCATCGGTCATCATGCTCGAATGGAGGGAACGAGAGCATGAGGAGGAATATTACATTGTCGAGAATGATCCCACCACCGTCATGACACTCTGGGAGTGTGACTTGCTAAAGTTTTTCAAAGTGCAGGGAATGAGAGCCTAATTGGTCTTATTGGAGCACTTAATCCGGATGTGGGACGTAAACGAACAAGCTTTTCATGTTGGGGTTCATACACTCACTCTAGACATTGATGATATCTCTTTTTTGACTGGATTATATCATCATGGGTCCTGAGTGTCACTATTGGGAAGCATAGGAGGAGGTGAACCTATGGATTATTATGTAGCACATCACTGTGCAATTGGTACAGAGAAACATAGTGGCAAGGTTTCCATAAAAGATGTTGAGGATTTATCATTGAGGACCATTATTTATACTATCACTCACGTGGCATGGAGTGATGATCCACATATGGCTTTACACAACCATTTCCAGTATGCTATCGAGTGCATAGAGCCTCAAGTCTTCAACTCGTGCGAGGGCCTCCTAAAAAATATGAGGAAACAATTAACAAGTGTAGGACCGATCGTTTGAAACAATTCGGATATGGATCGATTTTGGTATCCTTCTTCCTAGATAGGGTCCCAGTTTTGCACCTACAACATGTGGATTGGGGTGTACCTGCTCCACAGGATCCTCGGATGAAGAGGTCGCTAGACTTGCTAGCATGCCATGGAGGTGTGCCAACCGTTACATATGGTCCTGTCTTCTTCAAGTGGTTGAGAGATCAACTAGTCATGATCGAGGATTATGCTTATGCCGGGACATATTTCCGCAATGATCCCAACTTGGCACTACCCAAGGGTTCGTAGTGGGGAGAGATAGGTAAAAACGCTTTTTCATTTATATGTTGTTTTTAGTATTTTAATTATGAAATTTTTATGTTATGTATCTGAGACTAATAAAGAGCTCTCAATAATGCAGATGTGGCACCCTCCAGGCCTCCATGATCATCTCCTATCCAGAGACGTGGAGATATAGGTGCAGTGGTAGGTCGAGGGGTAGCAACTGAGGATCTCGAGGAGATCGAACACAACCTTGAGGGGTTGACTATGGATATCCCCGATATCACTGTGGATGAGTTACCTTGATGCTACCAACGCCATACGGTTGGAATTTTAGCATCCATTGGTCGATTTCTCCATCGTGTGGCATGGGCGGTGGTTGTTATCATGAGCAACATCCATGATGCATATGTATATGAAGCCATGTGCTTCAACATTTTGGTCTCAGGACACACACTTTTTTGTAACTTTTGACGTTATAATACAAAACTTCTACTGGCTTACTTGTCTTTACATGTGTGTTTGGATTTATAAATGGCGCAAATGTCTATCTAAAACATAATTAGCTAATGCATCTGTTAATGTGTTTAGATATCTAGGAATGTGTTGATATTCAATGTAATCAAAATTTCTTTCCAAGAGGCAAATTCTCAAGTATACCCATAATAGTGTAGGACTTCGAATGGAATAAACATTGCTTAATTGCAGCACCACTAGTTGCGAATCAAGACGTACAATTAGATGACGGATGCCAAATGAAATGGTGTTAGTTAATAATTCAATAACTGCACTGTATTCCACAATATTATTAGTTGCACGACCAAGGAAAATACCATGTAGATTGATCAACTCGTCCGTAGGTGCATAGATTGCCCATGCAATAGGTGCTAGATTTTGAGTGCTGCAACTAGCACCATCAACAAAGTCGATATAGGGTAGCGAGAATGCCGACATCTAGAAACCAAACACAAGGCAAGGTAAGCAGTTTGAAGGTAGAACAAGAAACGACAAAAATCACACTAGAGTATGATACACTAAAATACAATGCACTCATGCAAAAACACTTTAAGCATAGTACTTCTTTAGGTAAAGCCCATTTTTGGGTTCACCCAAAGGAATTCCATAGTAATCAACTAGATCATAAGCCCCTTTCTCCAACACTCGTTTAACTATATAAGGGCCATGCCACATGGGCTCAAATTTACCCCCAACAAATCACGATCCTGGTCATACAGAAGAACCAAATTGCCCTCAGAAAAAATATGAGGTTTAACATGCTTGTCATATTGAGCTTTGATGCGTTTATTCTTGGTTTCTATTACTAACGCAACATCACGATGAGTCTCGTCTAATTGCATTAAATACAAGAGACATTCTTCTTCAGCTGTGGTGTTGGGGAGAAGTTCGACAACTAGTTTCAGAGGCAGGATTTCACATTCAATCGACAAAATGGCTTTAATACCATACACTAACTAGAAAGGAGTGGAACTTGTGGTAGATTTAACGAATGTCCGATAGGCCCATAATGCTGAAAAAAACATTGTGTGCCAGCTTGACTTGTGAATCCCTACCATCCGTCGAAGCATAGTGGTTAAAACTTTGTTGATTGCTTCAACTTGGCTATTGGCTTGTGGATAATAAGGGGTTGAGTTTTCATGCCGTAAACCCAACTTATCGGTAAGCTCAAACATCATAAAATTGTGAAAATGGATACCATGGTTGGTGACGATGGCTTGAGGGACACCAAACCTAGTGATGATATGATTGAATATGAACAATGTTGCAATTTTCCTGGTGTTATCAAATGTAGGCATCACCTCGGCCCATTTAGTGAAATAATCCACAACTACAATGATGTATCCATGCCCCTCGATAGAGTGAGGGTTACATTTCATGACGTCAATTCCCCATTTAACGAATGGACCAACAAAAACTACAGGATAAAGAGGAACATGGACAAACGATGTTTGACCATCCACAAGTTTGTATGTTGGGTCCTCCTTGAGTCAATGCTGCTAAGAAAATTGTTGTGTCATTCATATGTTCAAGAAAAGTTCAACCTAAAAAAGCCTTCTATCGAGTCGACCATATGCAATCTTCAAATTCTTACCATGTCGGCCTTCCCTGAGTTAGTTCTGAATCACTTTATACTCTGATCTACTTCAAATCTGTTACATATTTCGTGTCATTGATGGGGGATACATTAAGGCCATCTCATGATGAGTCTTTTCCTATCGAATTCAAATCATTATCCGGGAATTAGACTTATAAATCATTTAGTACCTTGGAACCTACATGCCTCAATGACAAGTTTCCTCATTTTCAACAGTGAGTTCACATCATTGGCCCCTGATTGGAAGATTCCATCGAGTGTTCGACTTCAACTCATTAATTCACATTCGTTGGATTGTACTAGATTACCTTGGGGGTCATTGATATCAATGGTGATTTCCCTCACACTTGTTAATGATATCCATTAATGATCAGTAATCGAGTGGTTTATACCATGTTAGACTTCGACACTTGTAATCACATGGATAGATTCATACTTTGGGGATGATGGAAATGAAAACCCGAATATCGCCATATTGGTCTAGCTTGCGATGGAGTATTCATAAGTTTGTACTGACACATAGATCCATCGAAAAAAGCATTGTGTGCCAGCTTGACTTGTGAATCACTACCATCCGTCGAAGCATAGTGGTTAAAACTTTGTTGATTTCTTTAACTTGGCCATTAGCTTGTGGATAATAAGGGGTTGAGTTTTCATGCCGTAAAACCAACTTATCGGTAAGCTCAGACATCATAAAATTGCGAAAATGGCTACCATGTTCGGTGACGATGGATTGAGGGAAACCAAACCTAGTGATGATATGATTGAATATGAATAATGCTACAGTTTTCCCAGTGTTATCAAATGTAGGCATCGCCTCAACCCATTTAGTGAAATAATCCACAACTAAAATGATGTATCCATGCCCCCCGACTGAGTGAGGGTTACATGTCATGAAGTCAATGCCCCATTTAGAGAATGGACCAAAGGAAACTATAGGATAAAGAGGAGCAGGATGTGATTGAATCTTATTGTTATACATTTGACAAGTGTGGCATTTCTGAACTGCAATAATGCAATCCTTAAACAACGAAGGCTAGAAGTAACAAGCTCGTAATATCTTTTGGGCAGTGGCATACCCAGACATATGACCGCCACATGCTCCAGAATGACAGTCATTTAAAGCTTTCTTGGCTTCATCATAGGTTAGACATCGTCGAAATACATAATCAATACCACGACAATAAACGGTATCACCAAGGATAATATATTGACGGGATTGATACCTAATACGACGACAATCTACATGAGAAAGATCAGGCTAGAAATTTTGGGTTTGGAGATAAATGATAATGTATCCATACCAGATATCGTCTGAACTGATCAGAAAGAGAGACTCATCAAGAAAAGAATCTTTTGCCACAGTTTCTATCTCAGCAGAGGGAAGGTCACATATCAACTCGGCAAAGACTAAATATTTCTTTGACTTAGCTCATTCAAACTCCAAATCAAACTCCTAGAGAATCACTATCCATTTGGAGTATTTCCCCCCTAGCATTTGTCGGGTAAGGATTGTTAATATTATGGTAGATGCGGGAGGTATTTACCTCCACGTGTGAACCTGACGAGAATAGAAGATTCCGGGAAGTAAGAGAAACTCTAATGAGTTGGCTAATAACCCTAGAAGCCTTGTCGGCTCAAGAAGATAATTTATATTAGATCATTAGCCTCCAAGAGAAGAAGTCGGCCATAAATAATAATAATATACTGAACAGACACCTATCCAGAAGGAGAAGTCGGCCCCAACAAAACTGGCAGAACTACTATAAATACAGGGCACCAGTTCTCATTTGTGACATCTCAAAATTGCAGTTCCCAGTTTGGTGTGCACTGCAGCTCCAGTTTGGTGCGCACGTGTGGAGGAGGACTACAGGTGCAGCTGCAGCAACATCTATTTTCAGTGTTGGCTTGGACTATCTATTGGTGAGGGTTTGGACTATCTGATCAGCTTTTTGGTGATGCGCTATCCTTGGGGAAAGGTGCGCTACCCTTTGTTTGGCTATCTAGCCTAGGGTTTACTTCTAGAGGAATTCTCAGTCAAGGTTAAGGTGCTCGGAGGGAGGCTTCGACCTATGGTTGGGTGACAAGGGTATCGTCAATGGTAAAACGAGCACACTATATTCTATATTCTATGAGGTTATGGGCCCACACCCCTTCAGTCAGCCTAAAATGCTGGAAGGAAACATAGCCGCTAGATAGTGAGCTCGTTGAGGAACTGCGCTAGGGTTACTAGTAGGAGCAGTTTCCAAAAGCACAACAGCTAGGGTTACTGGCAGAAGCAGTTGTAGAAACCCTAAACCTCTTGTTGAGGCACCTTAAGTGACGATATTAACCTAATCTTCAGATAGATCAGTGCACCCTAGCCGAGCGCATCTCCTGGTACTCTCAGAAAGCCAAGACATGAAGTTTGAATTTTTGGTCAAATCTAGGGTTTGACCAAGTCAAGCAAGCCATGATGAACTCTATGAAGTCTGAGAACAAGCTAGATGGAACCTCTAACTTTAGAGCATGGAAGACAAGGATTGAACTCATCCTTGCTAAGAATAAAGTGTTGGATATTGTGAAAGGAAAGATCATGAAGCTAGAGTTTAAAGAAGGAGAAGAGAAGTAACCGCAGAACGTTGCAGCTATGGAGAAGTTCAAAGATGTTGACATCAATGCCATGAGTATCATAGTGGTTTCCATAAAATACCACTTGATACCCTACATCTCCCATCTTGACTCATCGAAGAAGATGTACAATGCCCTAACAAATCTCTTCTCAGTCAGAAACATTCGACAAGTTATGAGTCTGAAGAATGAGCTCCATGACATGAAGATGAATGATGACAACATCATAACATCATACTTTGTAAGGATCTCCCAGTTAGGAGATCAACTACAAGCTATTGAAGAGATCACTTCAGAAAAGGAATTGGTGAACATAGTACTCAATGGCCTTCCCAAGACATGGGATGCATTTGCCGCAAGCATGAACACAAGGAAGGAGTACCCGACATTCGAAGAACTTTGGACTTGCTGTGCTCAAGAAGAATCAAGGATCAATGCAAAAGAGAAACCCCAAAATAAGTACGATGATCAAGCCATCACAGCTAGATTCAAGAACTTCAGGGACAAAAGAAAGTTCGATTCAAGAGGGAAGCCAAAACAAAGAAAAGACATTTCAGAAATACAGTGCTTTAACTGTCAAAAGTAAGGTCACTACAGGAATCAGTGTCCCGAGCTAAAGAAAAAGGAAGGAGAAACACGAAGCATCGATTGCCGAAGAAAAGGAACCTACAAAGAAGACTAAGAAGGATGGAAGAGACTTCTTCTACTAAAAGGTAACAACACTTTTCTTATTTCTTGTACATATCTTGCTTGCATCGTCTTTGTACATATCTTGTATATCTATCTCTTGGAAAATAATGTGTTCCAAAAGGAACTATACCTATGAAAGAACAAACAAGATGAAAAGAGATATCATTAGATGATACACATGAAAAGATGAGATACAAATCATGTGGAAGCTATTAAGCCGAATCAATCATGAAGAAACTTAGAAGAAGCAAAGACAGAAAGAAGTCAGAAATCGAGAGGAAATTGGAAAAAGACTTATGATGTTTTGTAGAAGACAACAAGATGAAAGCGTGGACTCTGTCAAAAAGAAGAGCCAATTATATATTGCAGAAGACAATAAGGAAGCAGATGAAAGTATGGACTCTATCAGACGGAGGGAGTTGATTATATGCACTCTTACATAAAGCAAGGGTTAGGAGGGAGCTAATCCTATGATCCATTGAAGATGATGAAAGGTATATATCCACGGTAGCAGTCATGAAAGACAACACGTGTTTAGTTTAGCCACAGAAGAATACTTCCTCAGAAGCCTTAAATAATTTCTGATTGTCCATCTAGATCCGTGATCATATGATGAAAGGAAGAAGTGGAATCTCTAGGGCATGGAATCCATAAGAAACTCCATGGACCCAAGAGCTAAAGAAAAACATGAAGAAGGACATGAATATTGCAAGAAAGAAAGAGAAACCAGAACAACCAGTCATTACATCAATAATCACAAGATTACTAAGTCTGATATGAAAGCAATCAAGCAGAAGAACTGAAAGTTGTGATGAAGAACAATGTATGGAAGACTTATGAATGAAAGCATTGTGAGATCCAGAACCAGAGGTTCTCTCAGATGGAGGGAGAATACTATGATGATTGATTGTTCCAGTACACCAGACCTATCTCTATATAAGTCATTATATCATCCTCAACATCCATGAGTTGGAGTTCTACATCAGATAAATGCAAAGAATGTTCTCCAGAGAAATTGAATAAAGAGCGTATGAAGAGCAATCTCAAGACTTTGAGGCATACCAGAAAGAGACTCCTGTATGCAGATAAGAAGAAGACAACTTGGTGGAGAACCTCCAGTGCACAGCAGAAGCATGGTGAAGATTTCTTATAACATCAAGATGACTACTCAGTAGATCAGATCCCATGATGACAAAAGAAGTGCCACACGTATATGTTCTAGCTTTCCAACTATGATATACTCTATTGTTCAGATCTACATGAAGCCTTCACAGTGTTCCAGACTAAAATACATTTGAAATCAAGCATTACATTATCCATAATGAATTCCAGAAAGGAGGAAATGATTCTCCAATACATATCTCCACAGATGTGCAGATAAGCAGACATTTTGGTAAAGCCTCTATCCAAGATGAAAGAGTTTGTGTACTCAAGCCAGAGCTCGTGGAAACAACTTCCTTCTTATTGAAAAAGGAAGAAATAACTCTCCAAGTTAGGGGGGAGCATTGAAAACATTATTGAAGACATTCACCTTTAAAATTGAAAAATAGTCCATCTTGGACAGATGCTTTCCTGTTTGAAAAGTGGATTGAGATTTCTGACGGACAGTGACTTCCCATTGTAGTTAACATGGGAGGCAGACTGATTGCTGATGTATCATAGACAACGACTTCCCATTGTAGTTAACATGGGGAATGGTCTAGGAAAGTCATTCGTCTTGGCAGTCACTCTGAGTAGTGGTCAAGTAGAATGGTCCGCCTCGCCGGGCAGTCATTCTTTCGAAGTTCACAGTTGTGAGAAGTTTCTAAGAATGTTCATTTTGGAGGTTGATGCAGGACATAAATTCCTTAGGGTTATAAATTCTCTCTAGGGTGCACTTTGATAAGTGTAGGAGGAATGGCCCAGGGTGGGGAATGGTCAGGACAGTTATTCCTTAGGGTTATACATTCTCTCCAGGGTGCACTTTGATAAGTGTAGGAGGAATGGCCCAGGGTGGGGAATAGTCCAGGCTCAACAATCAGGGACAATCATTCCTTAGGGTTTATACATTCTCTCCAGGGTGCACTTTGATTAGTGTAGGAGGAATGGCCCAGGGTGGGGAATGGTCCAAACATTTCTTAGGGTTTATACATTCCGTCCAGGGTGCACTTTGATTAGTGTAGGAAGAATGGCCCAGGGTGAGAAATGGTCCAGGCTCAGAAATCAGAAACAATCCTTCTTCCTTGGTTGAGAAGAATAGGGAAAATAGCCCATTGCTGATGAGGGCATATATTCTTTTAGATCTCACAAACGTGAGTGAAAGATTGGCCCAGATGATTCAGTTTATGTTTAACAATATTTTTCTGTGCAGGATGGCATCAGATGATTGTGAATATGTTTCACTATTTTGAGGCAGATATTCTTTCAGATCTCACAGATGTGAGTGAAAGATTGGCCCAAATAATTCAGTACATATCATAACATTGTTTCTATGCAGGTTGCTATCAGATGTTTGTTATGAAGACTGTATGACAGTAGATGAGGACTACTGTGGTGGACATGTTCCACTGTTTGCAACCATTATGTTTCTGATCAAGTACTTGTGTGTTACTTGGTGTGGTAGTGAACCACCGAATTGTAGTTATATACTACTATGAATAGACACAGGCGTGTTCTATCCTTGTTCTAATTTCCTTGAAGACTATTGGTAGTTTATTAGAGATAATGATCATTCAGATGAATGATGAACAAAGATTTTTCCAGACGGAAAACAGTTCAGAGCTCTTACTCCTCTTGTATCACTCTATGATGAGAGTGACTTATCTAGCATCATATCTAATTACTCAGATGAAGTATGGTTTTGAGAGATGATGCAGCTGATGATGATGGTGATGCTCATGATCTAGTCATGAAGTAGTCTAGATGACTATATTGATGATACCGGGTAAATGGTATGTTTTTGTGCTCAAGTCCATTACTTGTAAATACCTCTCTAGCTAGGAGGGAGTGTTAATATTATGGTAGCTGTGGGAGGTATTTACCTCCACGTGTGAACCTGACGAGAATAGAAGATTCCGGGAAGCAAGAGAAACCCTAATGAGTTGGCTAATAACCCTAGAAGCCTTGTCGGCTCAAGAAGATAATTTATATTAGATCATTAGCCTCCAAGAGAAGAAGTCGGCCAGAAATAATAACAATATACTGAACAGACACCTATCCAGAAGGAGAAGTCGGCCTCAACAAAACTGGTAGAACTACTATAAATACAGGGCGCTAGTTCTCATTTGTGACATCTCAGAATTGCAATTCCCAGTTTGGTGCGCACTGTAGCTCCAGTTTGGTGTGCACGTGTGGAGCAGTACTGCAGGTGCAGCTGCAACAACAACTATTTTTCAGTGTTGGCTTGGACTATCTATTGGCGAGGGTTTGGACTATCTGACCAGCTTTTTTGTGATGCGACATCCTTGGGGAAAGGCGCGTTGCCCTTTGTTTGGCTATCTAGCCTAGGGTTTGCTTTCGGAGGAATTCTCAGTCAAGGTTAAGGTGCTCGGAGGGAGGCTTCGGCCTATGGTTGGGTGACAAGGGTATCGTCAATGGTAAAACGAGCACACCATCTTCTATATTCTAACAAGGATATGTTGCATAGGGTTGCAATCATAAATAATTGTAGTTTTGCGCAATAAGATATAATGACGAAAACGTTGAACAACTTGAAAAACCTCCAATGCCAATTTATCCACATGCATATTTGATTTTGGTGGTCGCAAGACTCCGACTTAGATATTAAATAACATGTTCATCCTGCAAATCATCCTCTTGGACTAGAACCATGGTGATGGTATAATCTAAAGCAGCCAAATATAAGAAATAATCTCGACTATAATCGGGGGGAAATAAGAGTGGTGTACGGGTTAATGCAAGTTACAAAGCTTCAAAGGCTTTGTTGGCATTGCCATCCCATACAAAATCATGACCCTTCTTAAGAAGTCGAGTGAAACCTTTCGTTAGTTCGACATAATTGGGAATGAATCGTCGTAGAAAGTTTGCCTTCCATTGCAAACTTTGGATTTGGCCTAATGTAGAAGGAGGAGGCAAATTGATAATAGCTTCAACCTTCAAAGGATCCACCCTAATCCCATTCGTAGAAATGA
The DNA here is from genome assembly GCA_009831015.1 of Picea engelmannii. Lineage (NCBI taxonomy): Eukaryota > Viridiplantae > Streptophyta > Pinopsida > Pinales > Pinaceae > Picea > Picea engelmannii. The sequence goes on from ML808300.1 coordinate 110,389, forward strand.
TAAAGCCAAGAAGTCATCTAGACTCCACACAAAAAACACAGTTATGTGGATTCAATCATATGCGGTAATATCAACATTGTAGGAAAATGGGTCGTAAGTGTGTTGGGTGATCTTGACAACACATGGAATGAGTCGGTAAGTCATCTAGGTAAGGTTGTACAATATGCTTAATATCATGAAAGACACAAGACATAGCGCGTTGAAAAGTCGCACCAACATTCTTGAGACCAAAAGGGAGTTTATAGTATGCGAAGGTACCCCAAGGGAAAATAAAAGCAGTCTTATGTTGATCTGCAAGTAAAATATTGATTTGATTATATCCGAAGAATCCATCCATCAGAGAGAAGATTTCACTCCCGACACAATTGTCAACGATTTAATTGATAAAAGGGGTTGGATAATTATATTTAGGACAAGCCTTGTTAATATCCCTATAATCAACACAAACACAGATCGTTCCTTGTTTCTTCGTAACCAGAACAAGATTGGACACCCAATCCATCAACGTGACAGGGTAGACAAAACCAACTTTCATAAGTTTTTCAACTTCGAGTTTGATCGCAACAACTTTGCGTGGATGGACTGCGCGAAGTCATCGTCGAACGAGTTTAGCATCAGGGTATGTCTTAATTTCATGTACAACGATATCCAGATCAATTCCAGGCATTTCTTTGTAACTCCATGCTAAAATGCCACAGAATTCTTGGAAAAGGGCATTGTAAGTTTAGATCTCATCAGGAGAACATGAGGCACCTATATGAACATTTTCTGCAATTCTAGGCTTAATCGAAATATCTAGAGGGATGGTAGGCGAAATATTTTGCAAGTTCTCTTTATACAAAACATCACGTGTTGGTTCAAAAACTAGGGGAACAGTAATAACTATAGACGGATTCAAAATCCATTGATAACTCTCGATAGTCCCAGGTTCGAGGAAGAGAATAGAACGATGATGTCCATTATCCCATGGTGTGTCTTCCACATACATAATTTCCATAATCATTTCATCAATTAGAAATATTGTGTGAAATGGATTAGGAGACGTAGCAAAGAGAGAATGAGGAGAAGGAGATGACGATTGAGTAGCTTGATAGGCCAATTCCACCGGACTTAAAGGCATTTGGTCACCATAACGAAGACACTCGTCCAAGCGAGGTACTATCCTAGGGTCATAAGACTCAGGGGTTTTGCCAACACTGGTCGAAATCATGTTAATAGAAGCGACAAAAGGAGGAACATCGGGTGGTGGAATGGGGAAAGTACACATTAATGATGAATCCTTTAAAAGACCCACACCAACATTCTCATAACCATGAGGTGTTTTGGCTATGGACGAAACGTTATTAGTGCGCGAATCAGAACTAAAAAAGGCGAGATGATCTATCGTAACAACTTTACCTTGGTGAGGGAAACGTATCACACAGAAAAGAGTAGAAACAACTATGTGCATAGCATCGATCCAACTATGACGAAGTAAGAGGTTGTAATCGAGAGGTGCATCAAACACCTCAAACTCTACAGTAACCACTTTTCCTTCTAACGCAATAGATAACGCAGGAAGAACACCATAAGGTTTAAACCCTGTACCATTAAAATCTTTTAACGTGTTGTGTAACTCGGTAAGGGAAGGAGAGCCAATGGATTTCCAACAAGTGACGAACATGACACAAGTCAAAGCTCCTTCATCAACAACGATTCGACAAATATTCTTATTTTCCACAATTACTTGTATTTGAAAAGCTAATTGATGAGGGAGTCTTGGAATGTGATCTTCCAAGTCAAATATTATCAAATTTGTATCGGTAGGATCGATTCCACCAATAGCCTTTTCCGTTGAGTAGGACAAATTTGAAGGACTTCGAAATCCGACATCGCAGAAGGTGCTTGTGCAAGATCTTCTACAATACTGTAGTTTTGAGTGGCACATGCATGGGAGTTAAATGATGACTTACGAACGACGCCCTTAGGAGGCGGATGAAGAATTGTATGTAGACTACGTTGTTTGAGATGAAGAGGACCATTGGGAGACATAGTCGATGGAGGAGGTTGAGCCAATGGAGGAGGGGGATCATCAACTTTCTCTTTAGAAGGAGAATACTATTTGGTTCGAGTAGCGACTGCAACTTATTTTTTCTTAGTCACCGGTACACATAAGTACATAAGATGTGGTAGAGGGAGAGGGTTGGTCATGAATAACCGATTAGGCCTGCTGTTGAGAAGGAAAAGGTTGTGACAAAATGACAGGTGTAGGAGGAGTCCTGGCTCCTTGCAAGAACTTAGTAACTTCTGCATGTCCCAGAAAATCTTTCGTATAACAGTCCTCACCATAGATAAGACAAGGATAATGAGGTTTTCTCTTTTATTTATTATCAACATGTTGAGTCTTGGGTTTATCTGGTTGTTGATTATCAATTTTATCCTCTTTATTCCTACCCTTCCCTTTTTTTTTATTTTGAGATTTACCGATAGGCGTAGACTGGACTGTATTGACCTCAGAGATTTTACCAGGAGAGGGAGGAGGAGGAGTAGAATTTTGTACATTATCAGTAGTAGATTTGGGATTGGAATGATTGGCTTGTTTGGATTGAGTCTCAACATGAAAAGTGCCAATCACACCATCAACAACATGCGAAGCTACTGGAGGCATTGGGGTTGGATTTGTAGACGGACCAAGAGCATCAAGGATCAATTCATATAACGTGTCTGTTTGAAAATAAATGAGATACAAGTATTGAGCACGATTAATTGCCCGCTCTTCAGTGACGACACCCCCCATGGAAACATCACGGTCTATAGGACCGATGAGTGATTTGGTAAACCACTCAGCCAATAATTGATCAGGAAGGGGAACTTTAATTAATTGTCGTCTCCTCCTGCACTCATGAATATGATCTGAAATGTGAGTAGAAGAGGACTGCTTCAACGAACTCAAAATTTTGGTTCCTGTCTCATATTGTATCGGTAATTAGTAATGTGTCAAGAAATCCATCACGAAGGTGTTGAAATAATTGAATAATCCTCGTGGCAATTCGATGTACCATTTGGTAGCCGAACCCGTAAGAGTGTGTTGGAAAACACGTAATCAGATGGAGTCATCCATCAAGGAGTTGGATGAACACCAAAGATGAAATGTCATGACATGATTGTTTGGGTCTTCTCCCGATCGACCGTCAAACTTAGGAATATCTAATGTTAATTTGGTAGGTATAATTGGCCAATAAGGAGAATTCAAGATGGGATCATTCAAAATCCTAGATAAATCCGGTAAATCCAAAGTAGCTAGAAAAGGAAATTGTTTGTTTACTTGAGGAAACTAGTAATTTTGAGGAGGAACTCTCGTAGGTATACCAGTAGGACCATAAGTAGTTTGTAAGTAGTTAGAGGGTCCTGTTAAATTCGGTGGTGGAGGGTTTTGAGTCAAGTAACCAAAATTTGTTGGTTGATTTGGTATGGCACCTTGGAAAGGAGCATTAGATTGAAAAGCTTGATCCCAGGTAGGATTTACAGAACTTGGATAAGGTTGCTTGGTATTGGAGGGTACACAAGAATTTAATTGAGGATTCCCCCCCTAGGAAATTGTTGATTTCCTTGGAAATGAAAATTCCAAGGTTGAGTTTGTAATCCATGTGTATATTGCCCATAAACTGGGTTATGACCCCCAACTTGGGGTTGCCCCCCAACTTGAGGTTGACCTCCAATAGGAAGTTGAAAACTAGAAGTAACAGAATGGCTTGTGCCTCCAAGATGAGTGGAGCTACTTGGGCCAAGACGATTAGATCCTTTAGGTGGTGGAGGAATGCTAGGCCCTCCTGATAGAACCTGGGTAGGTGTGGGAACAAAACCGCTAGCAACGTTATACCCAGGTGGAACAAAAATATTAGGTCCTTCGGATGGACCCTGGGTAGGATTAGCAATAGAACTATTAAGAGAGTTATACCCAGGTAGAAGTGATGGATTTTATCTAAGTGGAAGTGGCATTCCAAAAGGAGCTTGAGTTACAACCGTACTTTCGGCAGAAACATGTGCAACTTGTGGGACTGTGGTAGAGTTAGTGAGCTGGAGAGGAAGGATGGTATGAGTACCAACCAACAATGGGTCTGAAACCGTAACAACATTACTTATTGTGCCAGTAAAATGATTCAAAGGTACTATATAAGTAGTAGAAGTAACATGTGTGTGCGATGATGTAGGTTGGTTTGGAATCATACCTAGTTTATCAAAACTATCGTGTCTCAAGGAAGTCCTCCAAAAAGAATGGACGGGGAGTGGATTAGTATTAAAAATTCCAGAAGTATGAACCAAAGTTCTAAATGATTCATTGTGAAATGGTGGATCATCCACACTAGAATCTACAAAACGTCCCGAAGGTATTCTAGTATAGTCTTTAGAAACAATGTCTTCCGAAGAGTTAATTCAGAGCAAAATTGGATCTTGTATAGCATTCAATAACGGATTTATAGGGAGTGATGATTCAACCAATGGAGTAGAACTCCCGATCTCAGAGGACACCTTGTTATTGAATACTCCTTCAGAAGAAGGACCCTCTTGTGAATTAAGAAGCAAGGGGGCGTATTCTTCCGGTTCTTCCGGAGGCAACCCCTGCATCCTACGTGAACATCGAGGCCCGATGTTGGCCTCACCCAAAAGAGAATAAAAAAGATCTATGGCCAACTAGAGAAACAAACAAAACTTTACTAATAAAATCTAGATATCAAGCAGACAAACAAACCTTCTTATTTGGAAATCACTAGTTGGTGATGAAATCCAACGTCACGAGATCAAGAAAAAAAATGGTTGGGATAAAGCGAGTGGAAAAGTTACGTTGACGGCCTGCTTAACATACTTACGCCTTGGTGTAATCTCCCACACATAATCGTGGGTATAACCTCCAAGGAGCCCGAGTGAGTTTAGCCAACGTCAATTTCAGGTACCGTGAAGGCTTGCCCCTCCACAGTCACCTCGTGTGAAGACCCTAAATAGATAGGATACTAAGGTTACCAATTACGACAATGATGCCTGGGGAAGCAGTCGACAATCCGATATACGTGAAAAGGCAGGGTATCTAAGCCCGAAATCGACTCAAGAAGGTCTACATAGGATTTTATTCTCCAATGACCCCCAATAATACACACAATCACTACACTAAGACAAAAAAAGCAGGGTGAGTAACTCTGCCAACCCTAATGCGACCTCGTGATTGACCCTTGTGTTAGAAGGGCTTCCAAGACAAAATGTAGCAAGTAGATTTAACTCTCCCTATCAAAATATACTATTGTGTGTTTTGATGCTTTGGAGAGTATTTCTCACAACCTATTCCAAAGCGCTATCCCTAGCTAATGTTGATGTATAAGAGTTCTAGAAAATAAAAGTTACAAGATAGATTTTAAAATTACGCTAAATTTTAATGGTTGTTTCTTAATTCAAACAGGAAGCGAAGATGAAACTAATGAAGTGCTTGAACTTGACTCAACAATATGCAAAGAGAGATGACATGCAATATTTTTGTTCGATTAACTCTAATTACATAAGGGAGAAGGTTTTATTTTTCCAGAATACAACAAGTTGCAAAACACATTTTCTTCAATCTTTGAATGATCTTGATGCCAAACAATCAAAGCTATCAAATTTTCCAATTTTCTGTTTTTAAACAAACACTTGAATGCAAAAATTTCTTGTAAACACTACAAATAGAAAAACCAACTTCGATTCTTTTTCTTTTCAAATAAAAACAAAGATCTGAATCAAAAGGAAAAAGTTGTCCAAGAAGATGAATGCCCTCACAACGCAATTTCCCAAACTTAACTCATAATTTAACAAAGAATGTAAAAGTAAGAAAACTTATTTGTCTAATGTAATAAAAAATCGTTTTCAAATCAACGACAATTCAAAACTCAAAAAATATCAATAACAACTTATCTGACAAGAACTCAAGGATGAAGCCTCGAGATTATATCCTTGCAGCAAGAAGTGAAAGAAAAAACTATGAATCTTATGAAAAAAAACTCTCAACACTTGAGAAACAATCACATTCAGCTAAAAGATGCAAACCAAGCTGTGAATAATCACCTAAAAGGACCAAAAATTCATCCCATGAAATGATAAAAAATCTGGGCAAAGAGGAAAAATTGACTGTCACTCCAAAAAATTTCTTCAGGAATCGTCGCAGTCTATAGAAGAGCACAGTGTGACTATCAAGGATCGTTGCAGGCAGTGAGAAATACACAGTGCGATGTCGTTGCCTTGGTTTTCACAGCAGGGTGCGACGATGACTGAAAGTGAAGGAAAAATGACTAGAGGACAGGGTTTCCCAATGAACTTTCAAGAGAAGGGAGTCAACATGGATCACCCAATGACTCAGAGAATGAAAAATAAACCAAAATTAGGCAAGCAAAAAGCAAAAAGAAAGCAAAGACCAAAAAATGACGTTCCCCAATATGGTCTCCAATTTTGTTATCGGACAAATCGGTAAGTGTTGACACAAACTAATCTCCCTAACTTCAACAAGAAATTAGAACAAAACATAGTAGAATACAAGCTTCTCCTTAGATTTCATTGTAATATAAACTAGTTCAAAGAGGGACACATGACATACCGGTTAAACGTCGTTTGATCCTTGCTAGTATCATCCTTGCTCCATCTTTGTATTTCTAGGATGTTGAACCTGTTAAGAAGCACAAAGAAACAAAGAGAGAAAACAACAATATATATATTCCAATGAAGCGTATGCATAAGATCAAGGAGTTATATAATAAAAATGGAGACACTTTCATAGGGAAAAAATGTATCAGTGCATTATATTGATGAAAGTGGAGAATATAACCTATGCCTTGATGTTGCAAGGTCCCTTCCCATGGCCCTTTGCTTCAACACACACACCTTTGTTCCAATGTTTTTGATGAAGAGTATTCACAACATGACTTGGAAAGCTAAATCAAAGTTATCACAAGTACAATCTTCAACAAAATTCTTCATGCATAAGCCAACCTAGCCTTTCCCATGAGATATCCCTCTTTATATAGAGTGAAGAGAGATGGATGAAGAGATTAGGATAATCCCACTAAATCAAAGAAACAAGTGAGATCCAAACCGATCAGAGGCCACCTCATCCTTCCAGAGATTCCATTCTAGAACATTTGAGAATTTCAACTTTTTCCTTTGCTTGAGCATCGTCGCACCCTAAACACAAGCAGCTTGCGATGACATCGCAGTCCACTATGGTGCAGCATGCGACGATCATGGATTTTCACACCCTTATCATTTGGCAAGGTGCAACGATCTTTTTTGATAGGGTTTTTAAGAAAGGAGAGATGATTCTATTTCTCAGGAAGAAAGTTTTATTTCTTCAGTAGTTTTAGGGAACATAGGAGTAAGCAATACACATATCATTAGTTGATCACAGGGGTGACCAAAATAATGTGTAACAACACTGGAGCATTGGCAACATAGATTGTATGAAATATCGACAAGGATATGTGCTCATATTACCCACATGTTACGATGGATTGGAACTGAGGTATGTGATTCCCCGAAGTATGAAAAACTAACAACCATAGACTCTTTTATAAAGGAATTTGAATTTCATATACCAGATCAACAAAGATTGTTAGCTTTAGATGTCATGCTGAAAGCGACTTCTAGAAGATGGTTGGATTCACATAAGAACATAATAGAGGATTGGAAACAATGAAAAATATTATTAGAGGTCAGATTTGGAGCAGGAAAAGAATATATTGCGCGAAAGTATACAGGGCAGAGTTGTCCTACAGAGCGTGTTACACAATGCATTGCAACATGGAGATCAATACCGAAGAAATAATGGACACACTTGTTTATACACACTATGGATATGATTTCGAAGAACTGGTATTTAGAATTGGAAGTGCACAGAGAGACAACATATTGGGAAGAGTTGACTCACAACTTCAAGGTTACTTTAAGTTTTGAAAATGACGCCCCTTCATTAGAAACTACTATGTAGGTTATCAAGTACAAGATCTTTGCATCAGAAGAATTGATAGAACTAGTACCCATATGTAGCGCACATATATATTTTGTGATGGTTAGAGAAGTTTTGGAATGTTATAATGTCGCTGGAGAAGACCATGAGGATAAAGATCCAAGAAATTTACAAGTACTAGAAACTGAAGGAGAATGCGCAGTAGATGGTCCCGAGCTTCAATCTGTTGTATATGCAAAGGCATTGAAAACATGAAAAGTGAATATTGGTATAGAGGATAAGCCCAAGTTTGCAAACATAGGAGATTACTAGAATGAAGAGACTATTGAAAATATTGTTGATCTGTGAATATCATGATTTGTTCCCAACTACATTTTCAGAGATGAAAAGATATCTGATCTGTGAATATCATGATCTGTTCCCGACTACATTTTTAGGGATGAAAGGATTGCTGGAGATATAGGAGAGATGAAGATCCCTTTTAAGCAAGATTCTAAGCATGTCGTAGATTCATAGTGGATTAGTCCAATGGTGGTTCAAGTTAAGAAGAAAAGAGGAATCATAATTTGTGTAGATTTGAGGAAACTGAATGATACTTGCTTACATGATCCATTTCCTACTTCGTTTACAGATAAAGTTTTGGAGAATGTAGGAGGACATGGATCCTATTCATTAACTCAAGGATTTTCAGGGTATCATCAGATTAAGATTGCTTAGGAATATAGACATAAGACTCTATTTATGACAGAATGGGGATGTTACCAGTACACAATTATGCCTATGGAATTCATTATGCCAAGTCTGCACATTACTGCGTTGACACAACTTACTGATTTAGGCGCAGTAGAAAGAAGACTGTAAGAGCTAGTAGAGTTGGAAGAAGATTGGTTTGTCGCAGGATTCCATCAACAAGTTCAAAAAGTGCACGATAAAGAATGGCATGACAGACACATTAAACTGAAGAAGTTCTATACATGAGACTTAGTTTTTCTTTATGACAACAAGTTTTTGTAGCACCCTGGGAAGTTTTGAATGCACTGGTTGGGTCCATACGTGATATGATTTATGACAGACTTAGGTGTTGTTTAATTGGAGAAGTTGAATGGGGAAGTTGTGGAAGGATTGGTAAATGATAGTCGACTGAAACTGTATAGGGACAACTGTGCTTCCACGCACTAGTATGAGTGCGCAGTATGTGTACCATAGTATCTATATTATAATGTATTATAGAAGAAAAAGGAAAAGAAAAGATAAAGCAATAAAATAACTTGTGAGGCATTTGAAGCGATACGAGAACTAAAATTCTGGATCAGGTAGTCAAGTTAGAAGAAGAGGAAATTTCACGGAAAGGAAGGAAAACAAAATTGTGCATAGAAAGGCGAATTGAAAAACCAGGATAAATATCTGCACGGATGACAAGAAAGACATTAAAGAGAAAACATGATGGCAATACGATGGAAATGTGTAGTCATAAATGGAAAGGGGTGGCGAAGATCCTGATAGGATGGAAAATCTAGAACATGATCCACCAGACAAGTATGAATTTAATGAAGAAGATGGAAAGGATTGAATGTGAGCTCAATTGGATGGGACTACATGTTTGGGCACAACAAGGAAGTTAATAGTTGGCAGCAATCTATACGCAAAGCAAGGGCGACAAGAAAAGGTTATTGTTGCATGCACATTCGAGAGAACATGGAACTAGAGGAGAGCCAAAGTCTATAGAGAACAGAGTCGAGTGTGTTGAAGGAATAACTAGAGAGCTATGGCACCATTGAAGGCAGGAGCTTATACATTGGGAACAAGAAACAATGCAATAAGAAGGTAGCAATGTCAGTGCAAGAAGAAGTCTTAAGGGTAGAAGAAGCATATCCAAGTTTGGCAAACTTTCCCAGATCGTATGTGCCACCAAGAAAGCCGACACCAAAGAAAGTCTGACTACAGAAGGATTCAAAGTATGAAATGGTTACACCAGTGATTTCACTAGGGGTCACTATCGAAGGGGATATGTTAAGCATAATAGGGAACCTGAGGTATTCAAACCACGACCTGACAGATTTTAATTTTTTTCTAGAATTAGCACCACAGAATTATTTGCACACAACAATGAAACCTAGATCACTTGTAGTCACAGTAGAACCAAAGGAATGGGTGACAGGGTTGCAGAGAACAAGAATACTTAATCTGTTGGAAATACCCCATTTTGGTAGGAGCACGAAGATAAATATCTGTGTCAAACTATTGTTGAGTTGCGTCCATGGAGAATTTTTAGGGTTAGACATAGAAATATCAATCAACACTTAGTTCATTGTGTGAATTACATGACTACCAACATCATGGGAAGACCCTTTTCCATTGTTCACAAATAAGGCCAATGAGAAAGCACTGACAAAGAGGATGAAGGAAAAATATGGCACACATAGAGGAGTGCGTGGACTAGACGTCACACGTATAATTGATGATACTAAAAGGTTTGGAATACAGGTGCTAGCATGTAAGTTGCTGAGAAAATGTCGCAAGGATCAGGAGCCAGCAAGTGCTATAGCAACAACGAAGAAGTGTGTCACATGAGTTATGATGAACTGGTCAACGTTTCTTATGAATCAATTTTTAATGGACTACATGGAGGCACAGGAGAAAGGAACATAGTTACATTACACGTGGTTGTTAATTTGGATCACATTGACTACTTAGAGAGAGCCAAAAGAGACCCAGTTCATAGATGGTATGCAAAAGCCATTCTTGGAAGCAAGATATGTGTCTTTATGGCATACTGCGCATAAGAACAAATAGTTGGACAACAACATAACATTTTATATCTACAAGGAAACAATTTGGCAATGCATCGAGGATACGTCGTACATTTGACCACAGATAGTTGAAGCTTATAATGATATTATGCACTTTAAGGTAGGGCCACATCATATGTATGTTCAGGTAAAGAGAGATCTGGATCATCAATGGTTACCAAGGTGGTATAGGTTGATGGAGCAAGACATCAACCATATAGTAAATGACTGGGATGAGGAATGGAGAGCCCCAGTGGAAGAAGCAACACAAAAGGATATGCAAGAACCAGAGAAGGAGACACAAGAACTCAAGAAGAATCAAGAAGAAGAAGAATAGGAACAAGGAAATGGTGAAAGGGATGTTTGGAAAATTCCACCGTCTGTTGGGGAAAAGAGGAAGGAGCATCCAACATAGTGAATGGCTGCCATTATTGAGAAAAGGCAGTTGAACCAAGATATGAATCAAATCAGAGTGGAAAAACAGATGCTTGAGCCACTACAGGAGGAAGCTTTCAGAGTAATAGAAGAACTTGCAACTACACAAGGGAGAGTAAAGCAAGCAATACAAGAAAGTGAAGATAAGTTGTAGACTCCCATCACCACACTTACTGCAGAAGAGATATTAGCATGGGAAATAGAAGAAAAAGAGAAGATTGTGATAACAAAGGAGAATTTTGAGAAGCTCATTGTGACACTAAAGGGAACGAAGCAACAGAACTGAGTGGCTCGGGACGAGCCACAAGTGAGTGTTGGGGACTTGTTGGGACATGCATTTTGGGATGAGTTTTGGGAACTACGCAGGAGCACGTGCATAACAAGGAAGAGCAGTTAGTGCATTTTCAGGACCAACGCGCACAAAGCAAGGAAGTTGGTTAGTAGTCATTAAGTATTTTGGTCCATTTTGTAATGAGCTAGGCCCAATGGAAATGTATAAATATGTAAGGGTTTTTGAATATAAAGGAGTTGAGTTTGAATAGTTGGATATGGGAGAATGAACTAAGTGTGCATTGTATGCACGAACAACAAGGGTATTTTGGGAATAATTGAGATATCATGTATGAGCACGATGTGCACATTTTGTAAGAGATGATGTTGAATGATAATATGAGAAGCCTATCATTTTGGACGTAGCCCATACTGGGTGAAACATGTTAAATATGGTGTCTTTGTGTTATGTTATGGTGTGATGTGTTTGTTTATTGTTCTATTTATCGTGTGCACACAATGTATGAATGGTTAATCTGAATATGTTATTGATTATGTGCACATGATGTATGGTATAATGAATGAATGTTAAGTATAATGTGTTGGAATACTAAGAGGGGGAGTGAATCAATATGAGCACTTTATTACCACTTTTAACCACAATGTGTATTCTTTGACTTTATGAGCAGTATTCAATAATTTAACATTAGCATTTAATGTATCATCATCAATATAAATCAACCATGAAAAATAAACAACCACAAATACACAGTACACCTGAATTTTATGTGGAAACCCAATGAGGGAGAAAACCACTTAATGCTTTTCTTACATGCCAGAAGAAATACATTCATAGGAAGCACCAACTTCCTTATTTTCCAGCTACAAATGGAAGGAGGCTTCGACCCCCTAGTTTTGAGGCTCCAACTCCCCAATTCTCTAGCTACTACTGGAAGGAGGCTCCAACCCCCTAGTTCTTAGGATCCAACCTAAAGGAATCTCCAACTCCATGATTCTCCAGAACCAACCGAAAGGAGGCTACAACCCCTTTTCCTTGCCCCGTCCAACCACCCAGAAATATAAATGTAGAAAAACTGCCACTAACATTGAATCAATCAACTTGTTACTGATCTGTCACTGTTACTACCACAACCTGTCACTGCTACTATACTATCATCAAATGTTGCCACTCAAACCCTTATGCCTCAAACCCTCATACCAAGATCCACAAGAATGTCTTCCAAATCAAATACTTCATGAATTGTAGCTGACCTGATGGATTTGATGTTCCGAACTTCAGTTTTTCTCAATAGATCCACGCCCTATGCTATGTAATTTTTTAAACTTACAGATGTCTGCGTTTTGTCCCACTGTGGATCACAAATGTCCTCGCCCTACTTGCTCTGCAACTCACAAATAACCTCAAGAAAAACCTAGTACAACAAGCTCAACTTTGTCCCTTCACCTCCTGCAACTTCTATCTTCATTGAACTTCGTTGCCTCAGACTCACAACATCAGATCTGTCAATAGTATCTGCCCATAATACTTTACAACATAGATATTAAATGTGCTCAATATATGTTAATGAGAGTCTCTTGAAGTCTTATTTATACTTTCCAAGTGACTTCCTCTAGGGGCTAGCTTGTAACTATTTTACCCATTTTCCTAGTTTTAGGGGTAACCCACACTATCTTGTTCGAACCACTTTACCCTTAATTAAATTCTTGGTGTAACTACTTTACCCTTAATGAATGACCTGTAACTTCTTTTTGACCTTCTAGGGGATTCTAGATAATTCTTCAAGGTCCTCCCAAGTTTATAAGGCCATAACTCCTCAACCGTGAGGAACCGCGTCACGTTCCACATATCATCATAAACGACATGAAACAAATTGTCCATCCATGAATGAGTTACCTGCATTTACACTTTCCTTCATTTCCTTTTTCCTATATCAAATGTGGGTTCCATAACCATACCTTCAGGACTTCCTATTTTCTTCAAGAGTTGACATTAATGACAACCAATCTTTAAACCCCCCCCCCTTTGGCATTGATGGAAACACTCTGATGCAATACCTCAAAGCTGATGAAATGGAAATGCATATGCACATGCTTATGCTCCCCCTGTGACCATCTCTCCCTCACCTCTGATATTTCTCTCTGTTTCCCTGCATCTGCTCATTCTCTCCCCCTTTGACATCAATGGAAAAGGGTAACTTTTCTTGGGGCTGCTCCAACTGTCTGAAATTTCCTTGGGGATGATCCCCCTGTCTACACTCTTCTTGGGGTTTCTCCCCCTGTCTGCACTCTCCTTGGGTATGCTCCCCCTATCTGCAAGCTTCATATCATTATGTTGATTTTTTCTCTTCATGGTGCTTCCTCATGTAAATCACTGACATATGTGAAAAGCATTCAAATTTTCTTGACTGCAAGTATTCATGAATTTTCATATTTACTTCTTCTCTCCCTCTATCCTGTTGTGTTTGATTCCATGAAGCTCAATGTGGGGAAGAAACTACTCCAAGCCTCGGTCGAAGATGCTCAAAAGTCTCCCTCGGAAGAGGTTTAGTGAAGATATCTGCAATATGCTCTTTTGTCCCAATGTACTCTAGCTTGATGTTCTTCTCTGTAGCATGTTCCCTTAGAAAGTGATACTTGATTGGAATGTGTTTCGTCTTGGAATGCATCACCAAATTATTTGAGATACTAATAGCACTAGTGTTATCACAAAGTATCAGAATGGGCTCATCATAGTACACCTGTATATCTTGCAAAGTTTGTTTCATCTAGAGGACCTGAGTACAACAGGTTGTTGCGACAATGTATTCTGCTTCTGATGTAGACAATGATACTGATGAATACTTCTTTCTTAAACAGGATACGAGATTCTCACCCAAATATAAATTTTCTCCACTTGTACTTCTTCTGTCGTCAATGCTTCCATCCCAATCTACATCTGTATAAGAAACTAGAGATAGTTCATTTCCTTTTGGATACCATAACCCATATTCTTCTGTTGCTTTGATATATCTGAATATTCTCTTTACTGCCATAACATGTGTTTCCTTTGGTGTTTCTTGAAATCTTTCTACCTGTCCAACTGCTTGCATCACATTCAATCTTGATGACATCACATAGAGTAAGATGCCAATCATCTATCTGTAGAGTCTCTAGTTTTCATCCTTGGATTCATCTTCTTTTCTCAACTTGCAGTTGGTTTGCATATGAGTACTTATGGGCTTACAATATTCCATTCCAAACCTTTTTAACATTTTTTTGATATAATTGGTCTGAGAAATACATATACTTGTATCATGCCTATATATTTGAAGTTCCAAAAATAAATTCAACTCACCAAGCAAAGACATTTAGAACTCATTAAAATAATGTCATCAACATAAACTTCAATTATTAATATGTTATCCTGATCTACCTTTATGTAGAGATTATTGTTTGCATTGCCTTTCTTGAACCCTTGCTATTATAAATACCTGTCCAACCTTGAGTACCATGCGCTAGGGGATTACTTGAGACCATACAATGCTTTATTCAACCTACAAACATAGTCTTCCCTTTCTGACAACTAAAATCCTTTTGGTTGCTCGATGTAAACTT
The DNA here is from genome assembly GCA_009831015.1 of Picea engelmannii. Lineage (NCBI taxonomy): Eukaryota > Viridiplantae > Streptophyta > Pinopsida > Pinales > Pinaceae > Picea > Picea engelmannii. Next base: position 125,455 of record ML808300.1, read on the forward strand.
CTTCTTCTAACTCTCCGTTTAGGAAGGCTGATTTCACATCCATCTGATATACCTTGATCTTCTTCGAACATGCATAAGATAAGATTAATTTGATTTCTTCCATTCTGGAAACCAGGGAAAAAGTTTCTTCAAAGTTTATTCACTCAACCTGGGCATATCCTTTGCATACTAACCTTGCTTTATTTCTGGTTGCCTATCCATTCTCATTCAACTTGTTTTGAAATACCCATTTTGTGTCAATCACATTCTTGTCTTTCGGTCTAAGAACCAGTGCCCATGTTTCATTCTTCTCTATTTGATCCAGTTATTCTTCCATAGCCTTGATCCAATGTTCATCATTGCTTGCTTCTTCAAAACTTCTTAGTTCAATTGTGGATAACAATGCTAGATGCCTTTGTTCTGGTGAGCGAATTCTTCTTCGGGTTTCAACTCTTGCATCTTTTTTTCCAATAATTTGTTATGTTGGATGATTCTTCTGTACTCCCCGACTAGTTTTTTTGGGAGTCAACTGAAGGTCTTGTTGGTCATATTCCTCTTGCTTTGTTTCGGGCCACTCTTCTTTGTCTTCTACTTCTTATACTTTTGGTTCTTCTACTTCTTCTTGCTCTTCTTAATCTTTGCTTCCTTCTTTGTCCTTTCATGCATCCGCCTCATCAATATTTACAATGATGCTTTCCACTATTTTGTTGAGTCTTAGATTGAAGCATTTGTATGCCCTACTTTTGCTTGAGTACTCAACAAAAATTCCTTTGTCAACTCAGGAATCAAACTTTCCAAGCCTACCATATTCTCTTTTGATGTAGCACTTGCTTCCAAATACTCTGAAATGCTTGACATTGGTTAGTCTTCCTTTCCATAGCTCATATGGGGTCTTGTTGCTTTTTCTTCTGAGCATTCCTCTATTTTGGATATGAACTGTTGTATGAACTGCTTGTGGCCAAAAGATGTCATCTAACTTGGAATATTTCAACATGGTTCTAGAGATCTCATGTATTGTTATGTTCTTCCATTCAACGCCTCCATTTTGTTGAGGTGTCCTGGCTGCTAAGAATTGCCTTTTTATTCCATGTTCACTGCATAAGTCCATGAAATCCTTTGATGTGAATTCTCCTCCATTGTTTGATCTTAAACACTTGATTTTCATTCTCAACCATCTCTTTGTATGTCTTGAATTGTTCGAATGCATCTAACATTTTCCTAAGAAAGCTAATTGTTATCATCCTTGTATAATCATCAACAAGTAGCATGAAATAATGTTCTCCTTTCAGTCCTTTTTTTCTTGTTGGCCCACATAGATCAGTATGTACAATATCCAATGGTTTTGTTGTATTGTACTCCTTTGATTTGAATTCAGTCCTGGTTTGTTTTCCCTGCAAACAACACTTACATAAAGTATCTGTTGGTTTTGAAATCATGGGCATTTGTCTTACTGCTTCATTTCTACTAACTTTGAAAAGATTGTCGAAGTTCATCTGATCCATTCTTATGTGCCATATCCAACCTTCATTTTCCTTTCCCAAACAACATCTTTTTTTTCCAATTTCATTCAAGACATATATGTTGTTTGGAGTTCTCACTGCTGTAGAAACTAGCTTGCTAGATCCTTCTTTCCTTATCTGACATTTCTCTAAGTAAAATAGAAGTGTGTGCCCTTGATCATACATTTGACTGGAACTTAACAAATTGCGTTTCATATCTTCAACAAGTAGAACATTTTCTTCTTTGGCATTTTTGTTTCCAAGCTTGACCATGCCTCTACCTATGATCTTGGTTGAGTCATCATTTCCAAGCGAAACTGTTCCATCTCTTTCTTTCTTCAGAATTAGAAACATGTCCTTGTCCCCTGTCATATGCTTCGAACAACCACTGTCAACGTACCAATCACTTTTCTTGTGTTCTTCCTGTAAAGCAAGTGTGCATTCTTCAAAGTTGAATTGATTCTTCTTTATTATCTTAATCTTTTGTGGTTCTTGTTGATGTTCTACTTTGATTTCTTTGAAGGGACTGTTAATCTACAATCTCTGGCTATGTGCCCAAAATTCTTACACTTATAACATTCTATTTCATCCTTCAACAAGCCAAAACTGTTATAGTTTCGATTATGTGTTTCATGAGGTTTTCTGATGTCACTCGTTCTAGAGTGGCTTTCATAACCGTCTCTGTTCTTGTCATAGGCTCTGCAATTTACAACTTTATGTCGAGAATGATTGCAAGAATAACATAAACCAAGAAAAATGGTATGATACTTGGGTGAAGAGGCTCTTTTGAATGGTGCTTCTCTTCTGAAGCCTTCTTCTGTATGATATCTTTCTACTGTTGGCTGCTGAACTTTGAACCTTCTAGGTGGTGGTGTTCCTTTGTTATCGTCTTCCTGGTTTTTCTTGTATTCTTCCTTCTAGATACTACCTTTGACAATTTCTGCATGGCTTCTTGGTCATGTCATCTTGGAGCTCGAACCTTTCTCATTTTTCATTTGATGGTATCCTATCCCGAACCTGTCATGGTATGGATTTTGATTTTTGATGATCTCATCCAAAATTTTGGTGCTATTCTGCTACACATATTTCTTCTATAGATCCTTCCTTAGTGAGACAATTTCTTCTTTCATCCTTTCAATCTAATTTTCCCTTTCTTCCAACTGGCTTCTGAGTACTTCCTTGATTCTTCTGGCTTCTTCGATTTTGATTTTTAGGTTCACAATCATATGCTGATCCTTTTCAGAGTTAGAATTCCGAGAATTCTCTTTCAGCATAAGTAACTCTCCCTGGATCGATTTGTTCTTCTTCTTTTGTCTTCTTAGATCATCTATATATTTGATTAGTTCTTCCCTGAGATCCACTTCTCCTTCTTCTTCAAAATCTTATTCAGAGTTTTCATAAGTCATAAAGAGAACATCTTGAGAGTCACTTTCGCTATCATCCTCTTCGTCTGATGAAGAACTGTCTTCTTTTGAGTAGAAAATTTTCTTTTGGAATTTCTTTTTGTTTCTTCTCTTGTTTCCCTTTTTATATTTCTTTTCTTTATTAGAAGTTTCTTCTTCATCATCGTCTTTATTCTTATGAGGAAATTTATTAGCAAAACGACCAATACCACCATAATTGAATTTTTTTAATGGAAGCATACCTTTATATTTGTTGGTTCCTCTTTTCTAGCTTCCTTACAAAGTTTTCCATTTCTTCATCATTTTTTGACTCATCGCTGCAACTGCTGGTTGACTTTGACTTTTGGACCTTCTTCTTCTTTTCTTTCTTGGATGCTTTGAATGTTGCTTCCTTTGTGAATGGGTTATCATGTTCTATTCTCATCTCATAAGTTGTGAGGATTCCATGTAACTCCTCCATGATCATTGTAGCGAGATCTGTTCTTTCTTCTAGAACTGAGACCTTAGGATCAAATCTCATTGGGATAGATATTAGTGCCTTTTGAACGACTATTGATTCCTTCACTTCCTCTCCTAGGCCTTTAATAACATTTACTGTTTCATCAATTCGTAGAAAGTAATCTGTAATACATTCATCTTCCTTCATCTTTAATTGTTCAAACTTAGCTCTGAAAGTTTAAAGCTCAACTCCCTTGACTTTTGCATCTCCTTCATAAATATTCTGAAGTTTATCCCAAAGATCTTTTGCAGATTCACAATTCATAACTATGAGAAACAATGAATCAACCAAACTACTTAGAATCACACCTTTAGTCTTTGAATTATTTTCATTGAGTTTCTTTCCATCTTTGTTAGTTGGGGGAGTGGTTGGTGTTGTATATCCATCTACTACTGACTACCAAACATCAAATCGCTATGCCTGTAAAAAGGTTTTCATCCTTTTACTCTAGAAGACATAGTGCTCCAATCTTAGTGTATTCCATGATTTCCTTCCAGTGGTTAGACTATTTCTTGAAGGACCTGCTCTGATACCAATTGTTAGAATACTGAGAAGGGGGGGGGGAGTGAATTAGTATGAGCACTTTATTACCACTTTTAACCACAATGTGTATTCTTTGACTTTATGAGCAATATTCAATAGTTTAAAATTAGCATTTAATGTATCATCAACAATATAAATCAACCATGAACAATAAACAACCACACATAGACAGTACACCAAAATTTTACATGGAAAACTAATGCGAGAGAAAACCACAAAATGTTTTTCTTATATGTCAGAAGAAATACATTCATAGGAAGCACCAAATTTCTTATTTTCTAGTTACAACTAGAAGGAGGTTCCGACCCCCTAGTTTTCAGTATCCAACCCGAAGGAAGCTCCAACTCCCCAATTCTCCAGCTACTACTAGAAGGAGGATCCAACCTCCTAGTTCTCAAGATCCAATCTGAAGGAAGCTCCAACTCCCTGATTCTATGACACCAACCAGAAGGAGGCTACAACCCCCTTTCCTTGCCCCATCCAACCACCCAGAAATATAAATGTAGACAACCTATCACTACCACTGAATCATTCAACCTGTTATTGATCTGTCACTGTTACTGCCACAACCTGTCACTGCTTCTATACTTCATCAACTGTTACCACTCAAACCCTTATGCTTCAAACCCTCATAGCAAGATCCACAAGAATTTATTCCAAATTAAATACTCATGAACTAATAAGACATTTTTGTGCTAGACTACTGCAGAATATAGACCCTAACACACATAGTAAACCATACCTCTCAAACTGTAACTAACCTAATGGATTTGATAGTTTGAACTTCGGTTTTTTCTCAATAGATCCATGCCCTGTGCTCTGTAAACTCGTGGATGTCCATGTTCTATCCCACTTTGGCTCGTGGATGTCCACGCCCTACTTCCTTTGCCTCTCGCAGATAACCTCAAGAAAACCCTAGTACAACAAGTTCAACTTCGTCCTTTCGCCTCCTGCAACTTCTGTCTTCACTGAACTTCGCTGCCTTAGACTCACCGTGTTAGATATGTCAATAGTACATTCCCACAAAAATTTACAACATAGATATTCAATGTGCTCAATAGATGTTAATGAGAGTCTCTTGAAGTCTTATTTATACTTTCCAAGTGACTTCCTCTAGGGGATAGCTTGTAACTCTTTTACCCTTTTTCCTTGTTTTAGGGCTAACCCACACTATCTTGTTGCAACCAATTTACCCTTAATTGAATTCTTGTTGCAACTACTTTACCCTTAATGAATGAATTGTAACTTCTTGTTGACCTTCTAGGGGCTTCTAGATCATTCTTCGGGGTCCTCCCAACTTTACAAGGTTATAAATCCTCAACTGTGAGGAACCACATGGTGTTCCACATATCATCGAAAACAACATGACATGAACTATCCATCCATGAATGATTTACTTGCATTTACAATGTCCTTCATGTGCCTTTTCCCCGATCGAATGTGGGTTCCATAACCATACCTTTGGGACTTCCTGATTTCTTCAAGGGATGACATCAATGACAACCAATCTTTCAACATAATGATTATCATGATGAATGCCTCACATTCCTCTATGACTGTGGAAACTTGGTTCCTACAGTCCCCTAGAGACCTTGGGTGAGACTTCACAGTAGATGTCGAAAGGGTCGATATCTTAAGGGTTTTGTTGGTAATTTCATGTTGAACCTTGGGTTTTCCCACTATGCGCCAAAAGGGGGATATGATTTCACAAGAGAGGGGGCTAAAGATGGGTCCAAGAGGTCACCCATTTATATTAATTCGTCCATTTTCATTATAATGCTTATCCACCTTTGAAATATTAAGAGAGATATTAAAGTGATGTAAGAGTGGCAGGTGGGAAAGGTCAAATCACCCAATTTATGATAGCATGAGTTTAGTACAACCCCTTTTTGGGAAATGTGTAAATCAATCTTGCATGAGAAGAAAAACAAATTTGAGTTCATTCTTGGAGAAATTTTTCATGTTGGTTTTCAAGAGCATGAGGATTGAGTGTTGGAAAAAGAGCACATGCTATGCTCAAGGAAAACCATTGTTGGGCTGATTTTCATGCTGAAAATGAGGTTGTAGGTCTGTTATGAAGGTCGCATGCTTGTAAGTGACATTTCATGTTGAGGAAATGGCTCAAGAGCCTTAAGAAGGCTGTGTGAACACTCCATAAACAAAAAATAATTCATAGAGTCCCCAACTGTGAGATTTCCTAGCTAACCGAGTGCAATGGAGCCCTGGAGGGAAGTGGGAAGGCCCGAGGGACTGTGTGTAGTGAAGAGGGATCCCATTCTTTGGCTTGTGTGGGTTGAGGGGAAAGAGAGAGTTAGTGGATTGGAATTTGTTGTGGAATAGAACCTGGGTATTGGGATGTTTAATTATGGAGAGTGGAAATCCAAGAGGGCCACACCTACTCATGGAATCATAGCCCTAGCTCAAGGGTGGCTTACTATTGAGATTTGGAACAAGCCTATGGATGGGAGGATCATCCCCTGTACACAACCAGTTGGTTCAACAATTTAAGATAAGTTTTTTTATTTTATTTACATGAGTATTTCTACTGTGTATAAATGTTGATTTGAATGTTGGTGCTATGTGTTTGTATGGTTGCATTCCAATTTTAGAAATGTTGCTATTTAAATGAATTAATTAGCATGTGTGTTGCAATTTTTATGTGTATGAGCAAGCAACATTTTTGGGTTTGCTTCCTTGGGTAGTTTACATAATAAGCATAGTAGTAAAAACAACTCAATTGTGGTAGAAGAATCCTCCACCAATGAGATATAAAAATAATGTTAAATCTCTGGGAAAAATTGAGATACCAAGTTGCCAAAACAATACTAGATGAATAGTTATACCTTGAAGCATAAGAGAATGATATTCACTATGTATATGGCTTGAAAAAGAAGTAGCTATTGAGGGTGGAAACTTACTATCAACCCCTAACAACTATGTTCTATGTGACTGACTTTTAAAAGAAATAGTGAAATCATCAACAAGGTAGAATCTTGTTGGAAGATCACTTGTTGAACTATACTCAAACTTAATGCATACCTTAGAGTTTCAACCTCATCCACCTCCCCACAAATTAAAGTAGACTAGTAATAAAAGGAGGAATGCACTAATTTGGTGTGATAGTCACTTAGTAGAGAAAAACTTACTATCTGATATGGAAACCATAAAAGACCGAAAATTGAGGGGTTGGAGAAAAAACAAAGACATTGAGAGTAAAACTACCCAACAAAGAATAGAGGTTGAGATAACTTGAATTGGACTAAATGCAACTGCTAGAAAATACTCTACAAGTGAGATGGTGGAGAGAATGATTCCACTTAATAATGGGGTAAATATCCATGATATCATGTGAAGCATGGTCAGACATAAATATATTGTGCAAAAGAGAATGCCTCTCATATTATAAATGGAGTAACAACGACTCAAATGATTTTAGGAACATTATCCTACCCCACCCCTAAGTTGAAATCACCTCCTCCTTGTAAGTTTTAAACTGGTGAAGTAAAGTAACACATACAAATTCTTAAGCAAAACAAAAATTAATCAATGGCTCATACACATAGTACATAGATATTTACGTTGGAAACCCTTAACCGGAAGAAAACCATACTTCTTTGGTGCCACACCTCTCAACTCTTCATTGTATTAATTTCAACATTCACAATACAATATATACAATATATTAGGTATTCCACAGCTACCAAAACCCTAATCCCTTAATCCATGATTAATTTAGAAAACCACTAAAAATAGCAAAAAACACTAAAATAGCAAAAACCGCCCAAAAAACTATTTTGGGGCACGGCCCCGAACGTTTCGTGTAACCAGGGGGGGAAATCCTTGCCCCCCTTGGGACCCCCCGAGCAACGCCTGACACACACACATACAAAGAGCGACATGTGATGGGATCGTCAGATGCAGTCATCAAATCTGACACACCCCCCCACACACATGCAAAGAATATAACACCTACCCAACACTTCCTTCAATGCTCTTAACAATCCAAATATAACAACATAAATGCTCAACGACCGAGTAACAAAAAGCACATACAACGAATTAGAAAAGACAGGCCCTTAAAAAACACAAAAGAATATAATTTTTTTGCATAAACCATACTAAAAAACCCGACATAAAATAGTAGCATATTTTCTTACAAAGACTTATAAACCTATAGAGATGATGGAGAGAAGCATTGATCTCATATAGACAAACCCTGTCCCTCAAAATATTTGAAAAAGACCTAGAACTATTAGAAAAAGAAAACCAAGAAAGAGCTAACATACTAAACTATAGTTTGAACCAAACTTGAATCGAGATTGAGTTTGAAAGTGAGAATATGCTAAATAGGAAAGGGAACTATATATATACCTAGAGTGTTGAGAGCCCAATGATTCACCATAGCAACCAATGGACCATGAACTAGGCATTCACCCAAATAGGGAGCAATGCATAAACCCTTATGCAATAGTGAACAAACACATGCAACCACCCATGAAAATAAGCAAAATACTAGAGAATGTAGCATTGAATACCAAATGAACCCTATGCAAAATATCGAATAAACCCTCCCTAGCACTGAATGCACATTCAACTCGAAGAACGTGTAGTGAATGCAATGTAGCTATGGCCTAGACTTGGTCAAGAACAAGTGCAATGGTAGCATAAATGCAACCTAGACTTGGAGATCGAGTGCAATGGTAGCACAAATGCAACTTAGAGTTGAAGAATGAGCACAATGGCATTGTAAATGCAACCTCAACTTCGAGAACGAGTGTAGTGGAAGTGTAAATGCACCATGAACTAAACCTTCCATTGAATGACTGGTGCACTTCAGGAGGTCGATATCACCACTTGATAGGCCAACAACAAAACAGATAAACACACTAATAAAAATCACTGTGTAATAATATAATTAAGTTCCTAAGTTTGACATTAGTCCACATATAATTAGCCAATTATACAAACAAAATAATACCATTTAAAAATGCACCTTATAGAAAAGCATACTCCCTAAGGAAGTGGATTATCACATGTATCTTATAAAACTTATCATATAAAACATGATGTTGAAGTTTACACTTAATATGTAACGTGGAAGTTGTGTACTATTGTGATTGTAGTGATAAAAGTGGAGTGATTATCAATTAAATCAAATCAAAATATATACTTTTATTTTTTAAGTAATTAATATGATAAAAAACTATATATTATTATTATTTTTTTATATGTAATTATTTAATTTATCATATTTTAAAAGAGTTTTAATCAATTTACAATAAAATTAGGATTAAAATGGGGAGGATAACAAAAACTTTTTAAATTTAATTAACTATACATTTTTTTTTTAATATTATACATTTATATGAAAATAAATATAAATAAAATAATATTAATTTACAATTAGATTTGAATTTAAATGAGAATAACAATTTCTTTTTCACTTTTTTAATTAAACCTAATTAACTATACATTCTTTTTTTACTATATTCATTTATATGAAAATAAATATAAATAAAATAAAATAATATTAATTTCAAAATTATTAAATATATAATTGTTTTTAAAATTTAAAATTAATATATAATATATTAATGCAATTTTAAAAATAAATTAACTTTTTATTTTTGAATGTCAACCATATTCCATTAAAAGTCATTAACATGCTATTTATAGGAATTAAACCTAAACAGATAGATTAACAATCAATCTTCTCATACACAAAATTCAATAGACAAATTAACTTAAATTACATAGAAATAAATTATCTATTAATTTATTTATTAATAAATCATATTATTTGACAAAAAAATTATAAACAATATAAATATAAATGTAAATATTTATATTCATATTATATTAATAAAAAATAAAAATAAAAATATAACTACTTATATTTATATCCATAAAAAAAAATTACAAATAACATTACACAATTATTACATGGGGATATACTTTAAAAGAGGAGTTAGTAAACATATGGGGAAGCACTTAAAATAGGAGTTAGTAAAGATATGGTTGGTGTGCTTTGAACCAGTAAAACTTGGTGTTTACTTCTGCAAAAGTTGTTTGAACACACGTAGAGGTTTATAAGTAAGAGGGTGATGTAGTGTGATAAAATAGTGATATTAGAAGAAGAAATAAATTATTTTAACATTTACAGGTTAACAGTAATTTATGAGAAAAACAGTTTCACACACTGATTTTTACATTTCAACTCTTTTCTTATTAAATTTGATTACGTGATTTCTGCATTTCAACCTTTTTCTTTTTCAATTTCAACTCTTTTCTTGTTAAATTTGATTATGTGATTTCTGCATTTCAACCCTTTTCTTTTTCAATTTGATTGTGTGATTTCTGCCTTTCAACCCTTTTCTTTTTCAATTTGATTGTGTGATTTCTGCCTTTCAACCCTTTTCTTTTTTATTATAATCTCCCCCAATTTTTAAAACATATGTTTGGAGAACAATGATTCTAAATCTATACGACACTTCCTTTTGCGGTGGCTTGCGGTATATGGTTTGCAAGGAATTCTATCATCTTCAATGGCAAAGAGATCCCCACATGTCGATACTCTCTTGAGGGGTTGAATTGACTTTAATTAAAATTTTTTGGGGGAAGATCCAGTCTTAAGTTTCCAGCGCGCCAAAAAACAGATGCCCAACAGATCATCCAGAATTTCCAAACAAAACACAAATCTCAACCTTAAAATCATGCCTCGGTTGAATCCTACTCAACCTGGATTCAGATCATCCGGATCTGCATCTCTGCGAATGGTCTACAAAGTGGATCCCATAACCAAGAATAAGAAGCCAATCCTGAGTTAATTTTGCATCAATGGCGAGGGCAGTGGCATTTAGGTCGCCCATTCTCCTGACCTGTACATAATGTCATCCTTTGCGGGAGGGTTCACCTGCCTGAGAAAACGAGCCGATTTGTAGATTGGCCGTTGTGGATCAATTCACCCCATGTACATGGGGTTGCAAGTAGTTTTTAGTATGGAAAAAAAAAAAAAAAAAAAAAACCTTTCTTTCTAAAGGGACTGGTTTAATGGTTAAGACAAGGAGTTATTATATAAATGATATAGAGTCAAATCCTTATAAACATAGAGGCTTGGAATATAAGTTGATTAAATTTGAGTTATTTCATATGTAACATTAATTTTTTTTTT
>ML808301.1:7674-23406 GCA_009831015.1 Picea engelmannii
TGTAAGTTGAGTCTTTCATTGTAGAGTTGTTGTTCTTGTGGAGTTGTAACTCGATTCAGTTGTTGTTGATAACCCAAGGATTGTAGTCCATAATAAAAATAAAATTGTACATACATCTTGTGTTCTTTGTGTTCCTTGTGGCGATGACTTATTGATGATATATGTTGTTGGTATATGTTGTTCATGTATGTTCACATTTAACTGGTTATAAATGACAACAATAAGTAATGAGTAAATGGTGATTGCTAAATAAGGAGTTTTGTGAAGGGAAGTTGGAAAAAGAGCCCTACACTGATTCACCCCCCCTCTCAGTGTGGTCGGTGTGTCCAACAAGTTTTGTTTTAGTATTTCATTTTGTTTGGCTTCTTATTGAAATCTTGTAATTTTACTCACTAAAGGACATATTAAGGGTCTAACTCATGAGATATGGCCTCCCTGTGATGGGATTCATCCCAAGGTGTTAGTTTATTTCTTGTCACTTGAATTCATTTTTGTTTGCTTGTTTATTTTATTGCATTTAAGTGTGGATCCGCTATAGGAAATAATCATTGAAGGATAGGAAACTTAAGTAAGCTACTCACGATTAATCACAAGAACATCACTGTGAGTGCATGAAAGACTGTGAACTAAGATTTTATAGCACTAATTTACTTCTATGTCCCAGTGATGAATCCTTAGTATTAATTTCCTATAGTTTATTTTACTTTTCTCAGTTTGTTCATATTTTTGTTAGCTTTAGATTAGGTTAGACTAGGCTCCAATCTTGCATTTCATGTGCTTACACCTCGAAGCTTACGAGCCCCGATTGATAATTTAATGTTGGAATTAATAGTGCATATATTTATCCCAACAACATGTTTGATGCTAAAAACTTCAATTTATTGGGATTACCTTTCTGCAGAAATGGGCATTTCAAAAGACACTTGCAAAGATGCATTTGACATAAATATCGGTAAGATGGAAAACACCATTATGAAGTGATCAACCTCAATATATACAAACGTTGACCATAAGTTAGCAGCATAATGAAGCCCTGGGTTCCCATATAAGTTTCTCTTATATGGAATAGGAACTTATATATATCCTAATAAATCTATCCATATCCCTTGCCACCATGGAACTACAAGGTTAGCATCTAGTGCAATCTACTTCAAGTCCAAGTGTAATTGATATATCCATTAAAGTGGATTCCTCACATGACAAGATGAAACAAGCCCATAATAAACCTACTCAAAGTCATTTCCAATCCGGCATAGTTGTCATAATATAGAAACGGAGAACACAATGTCTTGCATACATCACCAGCACTCATACGAATTAGCCAATCTTTCTCTTTCAAAAAAACTACTCTAACTTCCTCTATTGGCAGGGACTTGTTGCCCTTTGCATCTCGCCTTGTTATTAAGGTTATATTTATTGAAGTTTTCGTTCAAGGCATTTTATGTCCTTTACGAGATAAAGGAATGTCATGAATACAAGTTACAAAGATTAAAGGAAAGAAGATTTCATAGGAGTCAAAGGGCATGTAGTGAATATTACTCAGGATGAATATGGATGTATGATCTTCATACACATTCTCAACTTCATTGATGACACCATTCTTTTTTTTTAAGTTTATATTTCGTGAGCAAGTAAGATTCGAAGGAATAACTTGTAATGACCAAAACTAGTTCTTCCTCCAAGCTTAATACATCAATGGAACCATATCACAACGCATATGTGACAGAATACACTATGACTATGTTCTCAAAACTTAAACTCGAATATGGATACAGTTGGAAGAGATTTAAATATTATCATTGGAGTCCGCGCTATGGGTTTGAACATGCTTTCATTGCCTTTCATACTAAAGGAAGTATACAGATTTAGAAGAGTTTTATGATCCTTTCCCTTGCTTCTTGACATATCATCTTGGATAATTAAAGGCTAGAACTCTGGTCCAAGTCTTCGTAAAGGCTTGAAAGCTTCATTAAATATATGAAAATGTTTGGGGTTTCACTTTAATAAAATATTATTGTTTAGGCTCTAGATACTTTCTCAACTCTCAGTTTAATTTCACTTTTCTTCATTTTCATTTACACGATATTCAAAAAATATAAAATCACATGAACTTATACTTTGTAATTTTCATGTATATAATATTTTTTTTTCTCTTTTATTAGTTTTTTTTTTCTTTATTTAATTATAATACTAGTAAAAAAAACACAAAATATTTTAAAAAAAAAACACTAATATGTTTCTTTCTTTAAACATTCCATATATTTTAAATTTTCATTTAGTTTTCTTATTTTTTTTTCTTATTTTTACTTTTGATTAACTATTTACATGTTATCAAAAATAAGTATAAAGTACAATTTTCTTTATATTTTCATTCATGACAATATTTAAATAAAATTTTCATTTCACTTGTTAGGTTAATGTAAATATTAACTATTTTAGAGTTCTATTTTTAACAATTTTCATACTAACTTTTTTTAATTTTTTTTTTTATTTCATACAAAATAAAATATAAAAATGATAAAGTTATTAAACTCATAAAGTGTAATCATGCAATAAAGTTTTTTTTTTAATTTCTTTTAACTTTTAGGTTTTTCTTGTAAATACATAACTAATTTAGTTTGATTACTTTAACATTTTTTCAAATTTTGCAATTACATTTTTCATGCTAACTTTATTTAATTTACATTTCACTTAAAAAATAATTATAAAATAATATAAGTTATAAAACACAATAAAAAATTAAATATTGCAAAATGATAAATAATGATTTCATACTTAGACTTCTATGTTATTAGGGTTTAATGTGTTTTATGTCTAGGCTATAAAATAGGGTGACTATTCTCGCCTCTTCTTGGTTTAGTTGACCAAGAGGTTCAGATGTTGTTGTTGGAAAATCCATAATCCCTCGGCATCAACATGAGGTAGGTTGACATAAACCAAAATTATCGAGGGAGCTACTTAGAGATCAATGTCTGAAAACCATTTATCCAATTATGGTATGTTTCTGAAGATTAGATTCTTATCTTCTTTAAGTTCAAATAAGAAAGTGAAGTATCATCTTTCACATTTAAAGAATTATGAAAGCTTACCTTTTATTAGTGTCATCCAATTCTTTTGCATGCATAGATCCATAGCTCTGGGCAAGGGCCATATTCAAGTTAACACCCTATTATAGCCCATTTTTGCAAAGATAGGGATTTAAGATGAGGTATAAACAACAACAATTTGACCTTCGGAGTTGAGTCTAATTTCTTCACAAAGTAGGATGGTGTTGATTTTTGGTTCATAGGCAATTTTCAAGATGTGGTCAATAGGTTTTTGAAAGCTAGTGCTTTAGTAACAAGGGAGGGGGAGTTGGAAAGGATTCCACCCTTGAAGCCATGGCCATGAGGGCCAAGAGGAGAGGGAACACATGAAAGGAGAGGTGATGGTGATCTTGCTAGGGTTAGTATATTTTGCATTGAATGTTGCATTTAATTTTAAAATTATAGGTGGCCCAAGAGGAGAGGGAACACATGAAAGGAGAGACGATGGTGATCTCACCAAGGTTAGTATCTTTTGCACTGAGTGTTGCATTTAATTTTAAAATTATAAGTTATAAATCATTTTTGGATTTTCTCAAATTTTATTTCAAGTCTCACAAAGGATGTTGCAAGCCCAAACTCGATGACCATAAATAATAACTAGGGTAACTGAAGTGTTGAAAAGGAGTTTTTTCTTATCCCAATCCCAAAATTCGACATTTCTACATTTGTTTTTAAGACCTTAATAATTTTTCAATCACCAATTATTCGTTTTTAGACACTTGGGTTCTAGTTCAAATGGGAATTGAAATCGATAACTAAGTACTTGTAAGATTGCAATATATCTTCAAGGTTTTTATCACCATACAACATCCAACTGTAAAAAAATTCCCTAAATTTAATTATATATTAATCATAATATTGGTTTTATCAATGCTAAAGGTAAGCTCATAATTTTTCAATATAATTGTTGGAGAAGTTTGATTTTCTTGTGAAGATCGTCAATAGTTTTTGCAAGCAAAAAAATATCATTAGGATATAAGAGAAGGATGAAAATTATTTTGACTATGTTATTACTAGTGCAACCCTCCTCTTATAAACATTGCTCAATTTGATCCATATAGATATGAAAAAGGGTGGGAGAAAGGGGGCACCCCTTCTTAACACCAATATTACAATTAATGTCCATAGACCACTCATTGTTACATTGCATCTTATCAATAACCTTTTTGTAAATCATATTCACGACACTATGGAACTAAGACGGGTTACCAATTTCTTCCAGTATTTTGCATAACTTGTCTCTAGGCACATTATCAAAAGATTTTCTAAAACCAATGAAACAACAAATGATATCTTCTTTTTATATCTACAATCCTCAACAATAACTCTAAGGGGTGAAAGATGATTGATTATAGCATATGGATTCATGAACCATGTGTGTCCTTTAGCAAGTTTATTATTGTCCTCGAGCAATTAATTAATTTTTGTTTCAAGAAACAAGACAAATAATTTTTCCAAAAGGGGACTATCATGATAGTTCAAGAATTGGATGGGTCATCTTGGTTAGTATATTTGAAAATAGAGACAACTAAACTTTCAATCCATTTTTAGGGGTACCTACTTGAGAGATTAATTGAAAAATGCTTAGTGTGAAGCACTAAGATTCAACTCCCAGGTTTGAAGATCTTGGCTTCATATCATTCATTGTCCTTAGCTTTTCCACTAGGAAGGTGCTTAATGCCATATCTTATATCCTCATTTGAGAAAACCTCAATGCATTGATGAGTGGCTTGGATGTCCTCAGAGACCTAAGAGGAAACTTAAATTTTTTAAGGTATGAGTTCCAATCATTTATGTTAATATCACTCAATACTTTATCTTTTATAGGGTTTTGTTCATCCAAAGTATCTTAGGCCCTCTTTTATATAAGACTATAAGTCTATCTTGATTTTTGGTTAAATATTGACTTTTTTTATTTTTAATAAAATATTATAATACGTATTCTTACTATCTCCACTAGTCTCATTAGAGGCACTTCTACTATCTCTTCTTTCATTTGTATTCTAGGTCATACCAGGGATTTGAAAGATGTTGTTTTTCTTTGATATGGAACTTTCAAGAACTCTTTTATAAGCGCAAAGAAACATTTGAAGTCATATTTTCATATAAATTCTCAATTGTGTCATTTTTCATATCATAATCAAACTCCTCATGTAAATCCTTGAGAAAATGTGAATCTTTTGTATTGTCAAAGAGAACTTGATTCCTCAGGGGAGGCAGGTGCGAGGGGGATCCTTTATGATCCTGAGGGAAAAACAGAGTCTAGGTACCACTGGAATCTAGGGACAGATACCAACAACAAAGTTGAGGCATACGCTCTTCTCAAGGGAGTTCAACTGGCCCATTCCAAGGGAATAAGAAAGCTTATTGTCCTCGATGACTCTCTCACCATAATAAGACTGATGGTCAAGGGAGAAAACCCCAAAGATCCCAGCTTAAAACATATCCTGGACAGAACTAGGTTGGCCTCCAAAGAAATCAAGACTACCTTCTTTCACATCCTTCGAGGCAATAATAGCGAAGCAGACAAGATGGCTAATGCAGTCATCGGGACAAATCTCGGCACTCTCAGCATCGATGGAGTTTTAACCCAAACCACCCTATATTAATGAATCTCCAAGAGAGAATTTTGGACAGCAAAAGGAGTTCCCCCCCATGGGGCTTAAGCATCCCTCACGATCACATGGATAGGAACAATGACAACTCCACCCAAGTGAGGAAAAAAGGAAGCATCCTCAACCTCCTCAGTCGAGGTCCACCACGTGCCCATAAGGAAAGTCACGACATGGTTGGGTGGACGCTTTCAGTCGTCCACATGAAAACCTGTCGTCGCACCATTTGGCATTTGCCATACGCGGACTCTCTACCTCGTGCGTGCAAGATGATCTCTTCTCCAAGCAGTGTGAAATCTCTTCCTCTCATGGGAAATCTGGTTTACCCAGCTCACCTGTGTGGACATGATGGCTAGGCCTCTCATCTCCCTCATCGATTCAACTCCCCTGATGTCAGTCTCCCCTCCATGGCAACGCTCAATGCTATGTACAGGACTCTTCCCACAAACTCGTGGGTTCGTTCATCATCCTCCTCCTCAGCAAACTTGCAGTCGTCCTTGGTCTGCGCATGGCCCTCGTGGGAAATCCACTATGCTCGCTCACTTATCCAGACCCCCCTAGTTCTTATTGTGGCCTCCTCACCACCTTGTAGTCATTCCTGATTTCCTCAGAGAGCTCCTTGGGTTGTTCGGTGTTGTGAACTGTTCAATTACATCTATTGGAACCTTCATCTTCCCTTACTCCTACCCCCCCTTCCGCTCCCTGCTGCGCAATCTCTTAGTCGTCCCCCCTCGCGCTTGCCTTTCTTCCTGGGCCCTATGAAGAACCCACAAGAACCGTCCAATTCTGGCCTCTCCTCTGGTGACAATGAAATGCAACAAGAGAATACAGTGCAGGAAGACTCAGACACCTAGCTAGAAGACAATTGGGAACCTGAATGTGGAGGATGCAACAACCTTCGAGAGAAATTGGGAGCGTTGAGTGCTAACAGGGCTTTCAAGATGGAAACTCTTTCCCAACATCGTTTTCTAATTAGTAAACTATATGATGAAAGCGAGGTGTAGAGAAGTCAAATTGCTACCAATCGGGTGCAGATCGACACCCTTCAGCTCAGGATGGACCATCTTGATGACACGCAGCCCCCAACAAGCAATACAGAAGCTCACTAAGGATATTTGAGGAATGTCCAGTCCAATTCGATTAATCAGGTATCCGATTTGAATGTGCCCCTCTCTGACTTCCGGAGAAACGAGCAACAACCCAAAGCGGAGAAAATTGTCTAAACTAATCGTTCTTGCTCTCAAACAGATCTATGTTTTGTCGTATAGTGTATTTAAGTGGCTCCTTCTGCAGAATATATGTAAGAAATTCTCCACATTGTATTTTTGTAAGCAAAGGGGATATATGAACACCCCAATTTTTGTAATCATCCTCATAGAGAAGAACTCAGACACAGCCTTTCATGGTTGTTTTTCTTTTTTGTAACCTCAGTGGATTTATCCACGCTGATTAATATATTTTTACCAGTTCTTGTTAAAAAAAAAAAAAAGAGAGAACTTGATTCCCATATTGTGAATAGTAGTTTCCACAAGGGGAATATCTCTATTTAAAGTTATGATTATGGGATGATGATCAAATTATATGGCATTATCCTAATTTATATCAACATTATCAATTTTATTTAGTGAAGGAATAAAGGATATGACATAATTGATAGTATTTCTACCTTTCCCGTGAATCCAAGTCATAAGGTGAGAGTTAGATGAGTGATCCCACCCATTACAAATGATCAAGTTATGGAAAGAGGTCATCCTAAGAAACTCAATGCCATATTCAATATCTTTAGAGTTTATTTTGTATTTAAGGGCTAAGTTAGCATCATCTTCTATCCATAAAGGGTTGATATTAGAATGACCCTACCAATTCTAGTATTAAAATATCCAATAAGAAGAATACCTCCTTTATATATCAGGGTAGAAATATCATTCTTTAAGTTAATAAAAGGGTATTCAATTGAGAGATTAGGGTTTTTATAGAAGGTAGAGTTGATAGGGGCATAGTAACAAATATCAAGGAAAATTGTACCATTGTATTAAAAAGTGATTTTATGCCAGATATATTGGTTACACAAATCAATAGTATGCACTTTAATCTTTGAGTTAAGCTCCTTCTTGATGTAGAAATAAATACCACCCATCTCCTTGTGCATTGACATTTTGTTCCAAATTGAAAAAGGGGTATATATGTCTAAATTAGTGATTTGGGTTAATTCTTCGCATTCCCATGTTTCAACTAGTAATATAAGATCAACTAAGGTTGGTATCCAACTTATATTAAGACCCTTCCTGCAAGGGATTCCTTGGAAATTCCATATCAAGATCTTAATTTTTCTTAATCCATATTTGTTACTTTGGAAGTTATCATTTATTACTACTCTTCTACTCCTTATTGTTGTCCATTTTCTTGATTTCTTGGAATCTTTGAAATTATAGAATTCTTTTCTTAATTTGGCTTGGTCTTGTTGGATAAGGTCTTCATTTATGAATATATTCAATCCTTTTGATTTGGAAACTATTCTTAGAATGCCCAGTTTCTTTTCGACTTATTCCATGTTTATTCAAATTAGATGTCTCTTACCTCTGTGTTTTTTTGTCAATTCTCTAAACTTTCAAAATACTTAAGTTTTCATTTTCTAATTTACTTTGTATAATAAATGATACCTTGGTTATAACTTCTTCATTAGTTGTATCATCAAGCCCAACTATGTTAAGGTTTAGAGCTCATTTGTTTCACTTATGCTCAAGTTTGAGAAGCTTCTCCATTTCCTCCCTAATGGGTTGGATGTTAATCTTTGGTTCAAGATTGGTGTAGAATAACTTGTCTCCTCAATTTAATTTTGTGGTCAACAATGGTGGTATGAATAGGGTTAGAATATTTTTGGGGGGTTCTTCCAATTCTTGCTCTAGTTATTACACCGCATTTTTTATCTTCTTGTTTCCCAACTTGTTGGTTATATTTTCCTTTTACTTTTTCTAGTTTTAGTTGAATTTTTCATTCAACATTGTCCATGTGAGTTTGGATATTAGATATTCATCTCAATGCTTTATTTTCAAACATATATAATTCTATTCCATAACTCTCACTATGATTTTGTTAACCTTTAAATATATGTAGTCATGGAGACCTTCCAAGGTTAGTTTGGAGGTCTTTCCTTGGGTTCTAGTCCTAGTTTGTTGTATGTGGTATACCTCTGGATAAAATCCTGAAAAAAAATTAAAAAAACAATAGTTTGGAAAGGAAAAGAGAGGTAAAAAGGCATTGTGAACCTGTGTGAAGAGAGACCTCAAATGCCCAACAAATATTGAAACCTGACTTTGAGGACACCTTATTCGCCAATGATAGATATACTCAATATCTCTCTACAACGTATAATTCCTCTCTGGTAGATTCGTTGTAGATAGCTAATGTTGGTTGTTATATCATTTTTTCTTCAAAGCATTTGAAATAGTTTGCTTCAGTGATATATGTCATTAGAGATCAACTTCAATCAATCAAGTCTTGTTTAGTTCATATGTGCTCCAAAACATGTGGCTTTTATGACTCATTGAAATAAACCTTTGCCTAAATAATTCCAAGAAATTTCCCATAAGAAAATTGGCTTTAGTCTATTAAAGGTATAATGCTCGTTTATTCATTAAATCATAGATTAGCTTCAATAGATAAACAATATCAATTTGATTCAATAAATAAAAAATGACTTTGGTAGGTAAACAAAATCTGATCCACTTCTCTAATAATAGATGTGCTTTAGGTAGAATGCATGTTGTAATTCACTTGAATAGATATCAACTTTAATTGATAAAAGACTAGATTAGCCCGGTGGGTTAGCTTGAGTGGTTCAATGTTGTGAACTACAAGCAAGAGGTCACTAGGTCAAGTCTTCAGGTTGGTTTCCTCTATGGATATTATGGGCCTCACTTGATGTCCCCACTAAGTCAGGTTGCCAAAACTGCAACTGGCCAGTTTACCCTAGTTTCCATCATCAAAATGAGTTGAATTTCTTGATGGGTTTGCTCGAGATGTGCATTCCATCATTTTAAAAAAAGGATAAAAGACTAGCTTCAATAGATAAATAATACTATGTTTGCTTCAATAAATAAATAAATGTCTTTGATGGATAACAAGATCGGATTCACATCAATACTATTAGGTATAGTGACTTAAGGTATTGTCACTATATAAAAATTTAGCTACTAAGTTACATTAAATATTGCTATAGAAGATCAAGATCATAGAAATTATTATTAAATATATTTTGATGAAGTTGATTATGATCTTTTGATATTCATTGTTTTGATTTAATAATTGGTAATGAATATCATAAGGATCGTCATTAAAGGCGCCATGATTAATATCTTCATCATCATTAATATCTACATTAATATGATAAGTGGTTATTAAGTTAATTTTTTTAAATGAATAAATTTAAATTAATTGAATTAGTTATCTAATTAATTGATTAAATAAAGTAATCGATAAAATGAAAGTGTAAAAATATACATTTAATTCATTTTAAAACTATTTTTAATGATGGGTGGAGTTATCATCCTCATTTGGGAGTTTTTCTGCAACGCTCTAAAGAAGTTGATGTCAAAGATTCCTTTGATGTCTTCAGTATGGATGCCCCTTCTAATTTCGAGGAGGAGGTGTTCATTTATCTGATCGAATCCTCAAATCCAGTCAATGAGAAGTATCAAATGAAGAATAGGATCATAAATAAGATAAAATACATTCCCAAACTAGACATTTTGTCTTCAAATCCAATGAGAAAACCCCTTCTTATACATGAGTGAACTTTGATACAAAAGTTAATAGGCATTTGGCCTAATCCTCAAGAAATCAAGGCATGGACTTCAAAGCAATGGGAGGTTCAAGGAAAAATATCTAGCTTTGCTTGTGGTCAAGGATTCTTTCTGTTTTTATTTAGTAGAAAGGAGGAAAGAGATTTGATCTTCAGATCGTGTCCCTATTTCATGGGATCCAAGGGAATGTTCCTCTCTCATTGGACCCTTGAATTTGATCCAAATATGGAAAAAAATGTTTCCCCTATGTAGTTTAGGTTGTTGCACCTCCCCATCATCTTCTGGGATGAATCCACTCTCAAAGGCATTGTAGATAAGTCGAGCCATTATGTTAATCGAGCTGAGCCAAAACGAAATATATATTCATGTGATAAAATTTATGTGGAAATAGATATAGAGAAGGGAATTCTAGAAGTGGTGAAACTCAATATGGAGGGATGAAGCAATCTCCAATCCCTTGTCTATGAGAAAATTCCTTTCAAATATAATACCCACCATGAGTATGGACACTTTCCACAGAGATGCTTAATAATCCAAGAAATCCAACCCCCTCCAAAGCAGTGTTTAAACCCTTCAAATGAAATAGATTAGGAATATTTTAAACATGTATTTAGAAGGCGTAGGAAGCAACAATCCAAGGGGCCATAGACCCAAAAGGATCCTAATCTGGCCCATCCTTCCCTTCCAACAATGTATTTAAGGTTCTTGAAGATTTAGAGGAATCAGAGGAGGAAAGGGTTGAGGCAACTCCAACAAAGACCCATTCATATCCTAAAGTTGGAACAATATATTTTGAGGTCTAGCTGGAACTAGAGAATATCATATAAAAAAATGGATAAGTGGCTCCATCTGAGGAAAGAATGGAAACTATTTTGCAAAAGGAAGTAGAAATAAAATAAGAGGAAGTAGAGGAAGAAAGGGAGGAAGAAATAGAAGATGAGGATGCAAATATGAAAGAGAAGGTTGTAGAGGAACATGACCCTCCCACTATTCACTCACCCAAAACTTGTGATTCTCATTTTTTCGTTGAAATCTTGAAGAAAGGTTCGCATCCCTCCCCCCTGCTAAGAAGGGGAAGGAAATGAAATGGAGAGAGAAGAGAGAAAGAGATAGAATCAAATATCTTCTTGGGATATCAACTAAATCTAGAATCTACCCTATTTAGAGGGGGAGAACTCATCAAAAGTGATAATTATGTATTGTTTTTGCATTTACTATGCAAGCAATTTGTAATAATTTATTCTTGTACTCAGGAAATAGTAAAATTTTGTTATTGTAGGAAAAAATTATGGAATCCTCCCTTTGATCTCTTTGATGGGAGGAGGATAGCTCTGCAAGATGGATTCATCTTCCAAAATTTTGTATCATTAAGTTGTCTAATTCATACGCAGTTTTTTTTAATACAAACTATAATCATTTCTCTTTTTAATACAAATTGTATACACACACACACAATGATGATTCATTTCTTGCAATGCAGAATATTGAATTTTGATAGTCCTTAAATAACTCTACACATAATTGAATTTTATTAAAGAGAGCCCCATATAAATACATTCATATATGACCTTTGGTTTCATCTTCAAGGAGTTTCGATGTTTGTTCCTATTCACCTATGACTCTTCATATTTATCCTAAATTTAATATTTACAATATATCATAATCCCAAGGACTGTGTATCTAACATCCCCCCCCTTAATCTGAAGGGGTGTTTGTAAGTCCAATCTTCTTTCTGAAATTTTCAAACTTTTCACTTCTAAGAACTTTGGTGAAGATGTTTCCAATTTGCTTACTTGTGGAACAATGTATTAAATAAATGGTCATGGCCTCTACATGATAAATAAAATGGTACTTTGTGTTGATGTGCTTTGTTCGATCTTGGAATCTAGGATTCTTAGCCAACTTGATTGCATAAGTGTTCGCAATGAAAAGTGGAGTAGCATTCACTTGTTTCTCCTGTAAATCCTCTTGTATCTTCCTAAGTTTTGGTTGTGGAGCCTCATTATCTTCTTGATTCAGAAGTCTTTTGTTTTCAGCCGTGTTTATACCCCATAAATTATTTACAAACCAGAAGTATGTACATTCTTCCACGTGAGGGATTGCAGAGGGGGGTTACCTCCTCTGCGGGGTTCGAGGGGGCTATCCCCCCGGCTGGGGGGTCTGGGGGCAAGCAGGCCCCCAATGGGGGTTCGGGGGCAGTGTCCCCCAATGGGTGTTCGGGGGCGAAGCCCTCAAAGGAAAAATTGCCTTGTAAAATTATATTGTAATTTCATTGTAAATCTGGACCGTTCATTATAAGGTCGCAGATCTAACGGTAGAAGTTATGTTAGGGTTTTTTTCCCTAAAAGGAAACCCTCTCTTGTGAGGGAAATGTATTGCAGCTATGTATCATAGAAAATATTGTATTCTGAGATAGGAGACTGTGAGAGAAAGAAGAGGAAGTTACAGCGGGTTTGTTGTAGGTTGTATCCCTTCATTTGTTGGATAATAATAAGGGAAGGACCTGGCGATTTCTCTGGTGGACATAGCCCACACTGTGTGAACCACGTATATCTATGTCTCTATTGTATTGTGTATCTTCTGTGTTTTGTTTCCGAATTTGTTTTATTTTATTGCTCCACGGTCCTATTTTTCTAACACTAAAGCCACACAATCTCCTTTATTGTCTCTGTAATAACCACATACCCTACCTCTATAGTAGAATCTGATAGAATGGATTTTTTGTGTGATCTCCAAGAGATAGATATCGATCCAAGACTCGTGAGTTATCCTAAAGTAGATAGTGCATTCTCCTTATTCCCATCAAAGTCTAAATTTGTATATCCAACTAGTTTGAATTCCTCCACCTTAGAGTATTTGAGCCCAAAGTCTTGAGTTCCATTCAAGTACCTTAGAACTCCCTTTGCAACACACCAATGTCCTTCACAAGGTTTTTTCATGAACCTTGAAAGGATCCCAACTACAAATGAAATATCTAGTCTAATAGTGGTAAGGTTAATAAGACAGGGCCACACAAATTAGAGTGTATAAACTCTATCCTTCTACATTCTCTCGAAGTGGAATCATGAAAAGGATTCTTGTTATGTTTACCAATGATACATGCAATTGCTTCACATTCCTTGGAATGGTAGGAAAACTAGAAACACCATTTGTATTCAACGTACAAAGACTATTATAATTGATGTGCCCAAATTTAGCATGCCATGAGAGACTAGATGGCAATGTACCTTCAACATGGTGAGAGAAGTATGCAAAATTATGTGTCATTGCAGATGTCCCTTTCATCTTCAACAATTTCTCATCCTCCTATCATGTCCTAACGACCATGTTGTCGAAAGACCTCCTTATTTTGAATTTTCCATAAAACATGTGAATAGTATGGCCTTGTTATCGAATGTGCACAAGAGACAGCAAGTTACTTTGCAACTCAGGAAGATAGAGAACATTATGCAAAAGAAAATATGGGAATCCAGGCAATTTGAACCCAATGGTGTCAATTCCTATAGGTTTGATATTGGAACCATCTGCAAATTTTAATACACCCTCTACATTTTCATTCAATTCCTTCAGGAAGTCTCTCCAAAAATTCATGTTGCAAGTAGCACCAGTGGAAAGCAACCAAGAATCTCTTCAAGAAGAAAATGAAGTTTTGAACAAATATTCATTTATGCCAATATTGCAATGAGCAATAGAAAAATGAGAGGATCTAGGAGATTTACCTTTTTATTCCTTTTGTTCCTATTGTTCTTTGATCTTCTCCCATGGGATCCTACATGTCTTTGCATCATGTCCATTATTTCCACAATGAACAGAATGAATATTAGATCTCTCACAGATCGTGAGAGCCATGTTCACTCTCAAGGGTCTCCCATCCATATCATTTCCATCGAGGGAAACAATGGAATTATTAACTTCAATCTATGATGAGTATGTAACAAATCCAAAGCCTTGTGACCGCCCATTTTCACTATCATATACAATTGTTACTTCCAAATCCTTTCCATGTTCATTGAATGATTGCAAAAAGATATTATCATTAGGTTGTCATGGAAAATTCCCAACATAGAGTTTTTTGGAAGATATAGCTTTAGATGACCTTTCAAATTTGGTTCATTGAGGAGCAACCTTGTTGATTGTCAATAGTTTTCCCTTCAAGCTATATTTGTTGAAAATATCAACACCTTTATTTGCCTCTTCAATAGTGCCCATGGTCACAAAACCAAATCCATTTGGGTTTCCAGTTTCTTTTTATGTATTGATATTGACATCCAAGACTTCTTCGATGCCTTCATGAAAGAGCTTGCCAAGGTGTTGGTTATCTAAGTTCAAGGGAAAATTCCACACAAATAGCTTCTCCATATGAACAAATGATATGGAGGTCAATTGGAATGTCAGTGATTGAATGCTTAGAATATTAGGATCTATTAATGGTCTGCAATAGCAGTGAAGGGAGAAGTTGGAAGAGATCCATTGGGACTTGGGTTTGGTATCTGCATGAGATCCATTGGTATCAAGAGATCTATTGAGAATTCAAATGATCTTGAGGAGTGACTTTAATCTTCAAAGAAGCGTGAGAAGGCATGAGAAATTACAATGGTATTCTCCTAAGCAGAAGATTCAAATCCAAGGTAGCACGCAAATATAGAGTACCAAAGATATAATAGTCATATATATATATATATATATATATATATATATATATATATATATATATATATATATCGAACTGCAGATCCTACAGATCGTATTTCTCTAAAACACCCCAAGTAAATTGTGTTGATTAATGACCCTTGTTTCCTAGGTTTGAATTTGAGCATGAGCCCAACATTCCTTGAAGCTCCCATAATCCAACCCGAGAAAAAATGGATATTCTAGGAAAAATTACATAAATTAGTCATAATTTTATTAAATTAACCCACTATATTCTAAGATCTTTCATAGGTTTGACCGGAAATCAACTTTCCATCTACGAAAAATGATAAATATTGTGATAGATGATCCCTTGGGATGCAAATATCTACAGGAAATGTTACATATCTAGAATAAGCACAAAGTCAAGAGCTTGGTTTTAGGCCATGTATGGGCAAATAAAATGAGTAACTCCATGAACGATTTGCATTAATGTGAGACATTCATAAATGCAATGTGAGGTGACCTTTGGTTTCATATTCCAAGAGGTTTGAATGACTATTCCTATTCACCTACAACTATTCATATTCTCCTCATATTTAC
>ML808301.1:40364-56958 GCA_009831015.1 Picea engelmannii
AGAGTCCAAGTAGGATTGTCTGGAGGCTTATTTGATGTAGAAGTTCCCTTTTTGGGTGGCATGTTGGCCAAGTATCACTTTTGAACCTTGATTTTGAGGTGGTTCTGCTAGACAATCTTTCTTCTATTGTATCTCCCAAGTTTCGTCCCTTCTGGGTATGAAAATTTATTTTATGTAGTTCTCTGATATTTCTTCTTTGCAATTCCACAGGTCTGATCAAAATTGGATGTGCCAAGTGGAATTTACGGTAACTTCCCCACAGCTTGCCGATTTTTGGCCTTTCTAGGAGATCTCACTTGTATAGCGTGCCTCGCACAAAATAATTGATGTAAAATTATGAAACTCGTACCAGAAATACTACAGACTGTCCATGATCCAATGAAACTAGTCCCACTCAATTTGGATACTCTAGGAAGAAGTTATGATTGTTTTACCTGGAACACCTTTTTGAGACTAGTCAATAGGACTAGTCAGATACCCTATCTTACATAAGGTGTATCTACAAATTTAAGATGACCCAGAAGCTGAATTTTTACCACAGATACCTTACTAATTTCTGTGAATAACCTCCGGATTTCAGGGTCTGAAATGTTACAGAAAAAAAAATTATAGCGGAAATTCCAAGGTGTCTCAGATGTAGCAGTGAAACCCCAAGACCTTGAGCTCTGATACCAAATGTTAAGAACCAAATATCAATATAGCATAGAAAAACCTCAGAAAAAGTACTCAACGCCTTGAAAAAGAGATAATTTCATATAATAAGCCTCTTCGAGGGGGCAACCTCCTTTTACCCCACTTAAATGTTCAAGTACAAGATGATTCAAAATGAAAAATTCTTCTTAGTATATATAGGAGACTAGGAGGTCTAATTACAACTAATGGCCTAAAGCTGACATAAATAAAATAACATTACTAATATAATATGCCCCAATTAAGGGGTAATGAGCCAATATTAGGGCTTAACATTATTTCTGAGAATTCATCTTCTTTTGTTTGGATTTTTTGACATTTGTCCTTACTTTGCAATTTGTTCTTCACGATTTGGAGTCAATTTGTTGTTTTCTTCTCGTTTATCTGAATGCGTGAAAATTTTGAAAGGGGTTTCAAAGGTCTTTTGTACTTTTCTTTCTGATCTTTGAGTCATCTTGTCCAAGATCCTTCTCCTTCCTTTTGAGTTTTTGGCTTTTTGTTTCTTGTTTGATCATAACAAGGGTGTCTTTTGGTTTATGTGAAGTTTGCTTCCAGATTGCTTAAATCCCACAACTCTTGAAGTCCGATTAGCATAGGAAGCTTTACATCTACTGGTTATCAGTCACATATAAACATTTTAGCATTGCATTGGATTCCTTATTGAGGACTATTGCATGAGGTCATTTCATCTTAGTGTTTGACAGTGAAAAGAAAATCCTTCTCCTTCCCTTAATTAGACATTCATTGAAAGAAAAGATTGCTTATCATTTCTTATGCATGTTTTTGGAACTAAGTCATAATATCATCAATATTCACTCTCATACACCTCTGAGTAAACAACAACCACTAAAATCAATGCTTAACTAAAATTTATCAGACTTTTTACATCTTTGTTAGCAAACCTACATTAGTTTAAGGTGTAGGTCTTTGGAATAAGGTTGAAAGGGTAACTTTCCAAAGTTATCAAACAAACTTAGCATCTTGCGATAGGGAGAGAAAATCCAATTGTCATATAGGCTTTCTGGGATCCCCCTCTCGCACAGGGGTTACGCACGAGGTCGCATTCGGGTGAGTTATGGAGATTATCCCTCTATGGTTCAACTGTTTGTAGACGTTGGATCGTATATTGGGGGTCACTTGAGGGTATACCCACGATTATGTGTGGGAGCCTCTCGAGTTGATTTCGGACTTGTTATCCTGCCCATACGTTCGGATGGGACTGTTGAGTGTACCCTCCCAGGGGATGACTGTGAATTGGTGACCTTAGTAGCCATAATATTTAGGGTCTTACACGAGGTGATGGTGAAGGGAAGTCTCATTGTACTTGGAAAAAACATTGGTCAAAATCACTCGGGCTCCTTGGAGGGTAAATCCACAATTATTGCGTGGAAGCTTGCACCAAGGCGTAAGTCCGTTAAGCAGGTCCCCAACGTAACTGGTCCACTCGCTCTATCCCCACCCCTTCCTATTTTGATCTTGCAATGTTGGATTTCATCACCAACTAGTGGTTTCATTGTGGGAAGGTTTTGTTTGATTGCTTGCTTCTCAGATTTATAGCGTGTGCTGGTTGTGTTACTTAGTGGACCTTAGGTCGAGTCAGTGTTAATGGCATCAAATCCTGGGAGTACCAATGGAGGAACCCCTTCTCCTAGGGAACCTTATACATTTCCTTCATTTGGAAACTTTGGTCCTCCGTACATTGCCACATTGAGTCTTTCGGGACTCACCATCGGATTACCGATTTGGTTGTTCCCCACTCCAGTGATCTCGAATCCTCCCAATGTTTCAACTGCACCTAATGATTTAGATTTCAGTACACCACCCACACATCAACCTCGTGTCGACTTCTCGCCTTCTTTGCCCATTAAGTCTCCTTCCATTTCTCCTTCTTCGCCTAGTGAAAGCTCTAAACCAAGTAGTCAGGTTGATAAGAAGAAGAAGAAATGGAAAGAGAAGAAGAAGAAGAGCCCGAAAAGGACCAAGGCCCCAACAACATCAAATGTTGGATCCAAGAAACCAGTTACTGTTAATAGTACTGGGAGTGTCGATGAGGTCAACAAGATTAAAATCAAGAATCTGAAACCCAAATTCCCTTGCAGTCTTTGTAAGGGTGACCACTTTCTGAGTGATTTCCCTAGTATTCCCAAGGTCTTAGAAATGTGGTCCTCCGCGTCATTGGCCTCTACTGGACATGCCAGTGATACCCCATCACCTAGTGACATCAAGGTTGGTAAGAAGAAGACAACTGTCAAATTCCCTTGTATGTTATGCAAAGGTGATCATTATTCTCACCTTTGTCCTCGCATGGACGAGGCTTCTTCTCTTTTGGAAAAACTTCAACTTCCAAAAGGTTATCGTAAGATTCCCCCCAACCCATCATTAGTTGATGGACTGGTCAATCTGATTCCATCCCCGGTCAGTCCGGTTGATCAGGTGGTCAATCTAGTTTCCTCCTCGATTGAACCACAAACCCAAGAAGTCGATCTGTTTTCATCCTCGGTCGACTCCACTCTCCTGTTAGAGAGTGACACCAAAGCGGTCAATATGTTTCCACTCATAGACCCCATTCTCCCCTTGGAGAATGAAACCCGAGTGGTCGATTTGGTTCTGGCATTGGTCGATCCCACTCCTCCTTTGACGAGTGCCAGAGTGGTTGATCTAGTCCCTTCCTTGGTCAGTCCCACTCTTCCTCTAAAGAGTGCCTGCGTGGTCGATCTAATCCCATCATCAGTCGATCCTACTCTCCCTCCAAAGAGTAAACCCGATACTGCCCACATTTTTCTCGTTGATACAAAATCTACCGTGTTGGGGGGCATTCCTCATTCTCCCGCGAAACCCCCTCAAAGCAATGAGGCCATCCTTTTTTATTGGGGTTCGCTAACTAGACCTTGTCTTCCCTCTCACATTCCTTTCCAGATTACAATACAGGTTTGTGGTTGGGACGTTCCTCAAACATTGATAGATGAAGGTGCATATGTTAGTATTTTATCCTCTGTTGCTTGGCATGCTTTGGGTTGTCCTCATCTTGCGCTGGTTACACAGAATATTCTATCTTTTAACAGAAAAACTAGTCAACCTTTAGGGACCCTTCCTCAGTTTTTAGTAACTCTAGGAGGGAAAACTGTCTTTATTGATGTCATGGTAGTCCGAGACCCCTTGGATTTTTCTTTACTCCTTGGGCGGGATTATGTCTATTCCATGAAATCTATTGTGTCCACTCTTTTTCGCGTGATATATTTCCCTCACGATGGAAGAATTGTGACTTATAATCAACTTTCCTTCATCGATCCTGACTGGATTACCTCCCTGAATGGTTCTTATATGACGACAGTATCGCCCCCGCCGCATGTCAATTATGTGGCGTTGTCTCCCATGACTTAAACTTCTGATGATTTGGATCCAGTAGTTGACATGGTGATCTCTTCGGTAGGGCTATTGGAGCCTGATTTCCTTACCCCTATCGTAGCCCTCGACATGTGTTCCTTCCAGAGTGATTTTCTTCCATCTAGTGAAGATCTCTTGGAAGCCATGACCGAGTTTTGTCCCTTGACATGGTGTTCTTCCCGAGCATTATTCTCTTGGAATCCATGATCAAGAAGAGTCCACGAGAATAGTTTTCTCTTCTTTGTAGCAAGATCGTTAAAAAATGAAACAAAGGTTAGGAGCATAGTTTCTCTTCTCTGTGGAAAGCTCGTTAAAAAATTAAACAGAGGTCACGAGCATAGTTTCTTTTCTCTGTGGCAAGCTCGTTAAAAAATGAAACAGAGGTCACAAGCACAGCTTTTCATCTCTGTAGCAAGATCGTTAAAAAATGAAACATAAGCTTTGAGCATAGTTTTCCTCTCTGTAGCAAGCTCGTTAAAAAATGAAACAACAATCTGGGGATTGAACCCAGAGCCCTGAGCATAGTTTTTTTTCTGTGTCAAGCTCATTAAAAAATGAAACAGTCACCTCTCTTGAACCTTCATTTCATCCACCCTTATCCTTTTTATCCATCTAGTAGAGAAATTGGTGACAACCTCACAGTCGGTGAATGAATTGAAGCTTGGAGGGCATGTCTCCAGCCTTTGATGATCATTCTGGAGTTAAGCCACTAGCTTTCAAGCTAGGGGCATACCGAGCTTATTCTTTGTTCTTTCTCGTGCTCGTAAATACATGAGAATGCATCTAGGTAAACTTTTATCTCTTTTTCGGACCTACATGGATATACGAAAAAGGAACCCCCTGGAGTCGTCTTTGAGCTCTTTTCAGACTCTTTAAACATGAAAAGATTGCCGAGTGATCTTGATTTCTTTCCCACTCATTAAAAGGTTTGAAAGGACATCTTTCGAGTGATAATTTATCTCTTTTTCGGCCTCATAAGACTAATATTACGAAAAAGGACAACATTGGAGTCGTCTTTAAGTTTTTTCAGACTCTCTAAATATGAAAAACCACCAAGTTTACCTTCTCTGGACTCGTTAAACAATCATACATTGAAGGGCTCATATGAGATCGAACCCTTACTTCTTCCAGTTCGTTAAACAAAGGAAGAAGGACTTACTGAAGGTGAGTCATATCGAGCATGTGTTACCCTCCTCGAGCTCGTTAAATTAAAAAGAGGTACTTGTCTATCTAGATGGGGGAAAAATTGAAAGAAGCAAGCCAGGCAGTTTTGAGAACACTACCAGTAACTCTTACGGTCACCCTTGAACACGGCATTTGTTTTTGCACGCATTTTAGTCCGTTGAACCTTTGCATTGAGCCAATCCTCTGAGTTTCTTTTACTCCTTTGGGTCACCTGACGAAATTCACAGCATCCACTGCATCATCAAGTTTTGGTCCATGTCAATTTTTTTCTATTGTGCCTCAGTGTTCAAGGGAAGTATCTGCCTCGGGAGTCATCCATCACAAATATCATGTTTCAATACCTGTGTCAGTCCATGTTCATTTGATCTTCCAATTACATCTCTGTGTCAGTTTCGTGTCATTGATGGGGGATACATCAAGGCCCTCCTTCGACAAGTCTCTTCCTGTCGACTTCGGTGCATTATCCAAGAGCTAGACTTAGAAACTAGTTAGTACCTTGGGACCTGCATGCCTCAATGGCAGGCCTCCTCATGTTCGACAGTGGGTTTACATCATTGACCTATGATCGGATGATTCCACGGATGTTCGAATTCATCTCATCTATTCACATTCGTCGGAATGTACTAGAGTACCTTGGGAATCATTTACATCAATGGTGATTTCCCTCACACTTATTAACGATTTACCTCATTGACCGCTAATCAAGTGGTTTCTGCCATGTTCGATATCAAGACATCTATTCACATGGTTAGATTCGTACTACATCGGGATCAGTAAGAAGACCCTGGGTTGAGTTTTCACTCTTATGTATACTTTTCCTAGGTTGTGAAGGAGTTCTTTTGAACTATGACACATATATTGTTACATAGATCCACTTTGTATTGGTCGTGGCTATGTCTTGTCATCTTGTAGATCCACTGTGTATTCTTCGTGGCTACGATCAGTTTCAGGTCATAGGAGTATAGATCCACATTGTATCTGTGGTGGCTATACCTTTTGTCAATATAATTATGGATCCGCAATGTATTTTATAGCGGCCATACCTAAAAAGTCTTTATCACTCAAGCATAGGTATGCCTGTCTTGGGTTTTGAAACATGTCATAATATTTGTTTGATGGTTGTGTGCATCTTTTTTTGGTCTCTCTGCATCCATAACCTTGCTCGAAAAAGTCTACAAAGTAATTCAGTAATCATCATCTTCTAACTTCGTACTTTGGGGGCCAATCTGTTACACCTCAAAATTACTCACTTTGATAGTGTCACAAGTGTTGTCATTATGAGTGTTGTAAGTGTCGCATCTTGTCCGCAAGTGTCGCATCTTGACTATAAGTGTTGCAAGTGTCACAAACATCATGCTACCACCTTGCATATGTCGTGCCTCTAACGACATCATAAAGAAACTTAAGACACCTCAAAGGTTAGTTTGGAAGAAGAGAAATCACTTGACATGAGGTACAAGCCTTTTTCCATTGGAAAAACCACTCAAAAATGAATTTTGGAGAGGAGCGCTCCCCTACCCACTGTCAGGGAGTGTTGGCACTCCCTGAGCCTCTTTGGGGGAGTGCTTGAGCGCCCTGTGCACCCTTTTGGGGGAGAGCTACCCTTGTTTTAGCAAATTTTGGGTTTGTTGAGGCAAATAAGGGAAGAATCCCTCAATTCCTGAAGGTAGTTGGATTCGAATAGATGGTCAAGGCATGATCTTAGGGAAGATCCTCAACTGAAGGAGAGGAATCCTCAACTTATCCCAAATATCTCTCAAGTGGTTGGACCTCTCCAAGGTTACATAAGGAGGCCTTGTCATGGTGAAAGGTACAAGGAAGATTGAGAATTATACCTAACTTATGATCTCATAAGAAAGTATTGACAGTGGAGGTTGGGAAGTACATCAAATTTATGATCTCATGAGGGAGATTCCATCAAAGCAATCAGTGGATATTATTTGAGCAAAGGGGTTGGACAAGGAGAACTGGAAGAAGCTATTGCACCTTCATCCAAAGGATTGTAAGTACTTTTACTTGTTCTCATTAATAATCAATGCTTGGCCTGTTTCTTTCAAACTTATGCTTGTTCCATATGAGTTTGTCTATAGTAGATGGATCTATGTTTGAGCTAATCTCAGTAGAGTACAAATTCTTTTGTACCTTTGTTTGTCCTACAGAACCTATCAGGGAGCTCAGGCTCAAAGCTCAGCCAGGACTTTGCAAGGACAAATGTCACTAATAAGGTACATATCTTTCTCTTCCTCTTTCATTGATTAGCTTGATTAGATCTAAAAGGAAGTCAGTTTCCATGTTAAGCACTTTTCTGTCTTGGCCTTAGGAGTCTAGAGACCAAGAGGGAATCCACTTGTCCGTAGGGGGATTCACCTACAACAACTACCCTTCTTTGCCTATGGCATGGACTAGTTGTCTTGAGGTTGGTATTCATTTCTTTGTCCCTTATTCTATGATTTAGAACTTCATTTACCATGATTTTATTGTTTCATATTTGCATACTCAAACTCCTGCTTATTCCACTACTTAAAATTCTACTTGATTTTGAAAGTGCATCAATAAGCTAATCCCAGTGAGGAGATGTCCAAAAAATTCATCTATGTTTGGATGTACATGTGTAGACCACTATGGTATTTCGGAACCGGGTGTCGTTCATAGTCTCTAATACCTAACTTTGAGCACAAGGTATGGAAGATGGTGTACTCCAGCACCATCTGGTTTCTTTCTTGATGCAGACTCGTCCATCTCATGTATTGGTCGTCATAGTTTCCAACATGGTAGAATTCCTTCTTGAGGGCATCAACAAAGGCCGCCCAAGTGGGTCATATCCCAAATGTCATAGATTCATCTTTGTTATGTCTCTCATAGTAACGTTAACACCAATCTTTGACATGGGGAAAATATTCAATGAGAGCAAAGGTGATCTTTTCAGTGTCGAAAATTTTTTAATGGAGGAATACCCCTCTAATAGATTCAGCCATTTCTCCAAATCATTTGCATCAATCTATCCTTCCAATAAAGGGATATCAAATTTAACTTGTACATTGAAGGGTGTCGCACCTCTGAAATGGTTGCTTGTTGAAGGTGCATCACTTGCCATCGCCAGTTATCGAAGGATCTGGGTGAAGGTGTCCATCATTTTGTTCTATTGTCACATAAGGGATTCCTTGAGCAACATCTTTAAATGATATCATGCTCCATCATCTCTCCTTTCTTTCACCAAGGGAGGTTGCTTGGGATGGAAAGAGCAGGCATCCCCAAGTGAAACTAACTCGAGACACAACTCTCTATACCCTAACCTCATCGAGGAAATGCGCCCAAAAATAACAAGGAGCGGATCACTTTGATACCACTAATCCTGATTATATTGAGAACAAATTGAAACACACACAAAAATATAGCAGAGAGTACAACAATACAGTGAAACCTAACTTCTATTAACGAATAAAATAGTAGAATGTTAAATAACACAAACTGGCTAGAATGGTGGTAACTTATCTCTGAAGTGAAAGAGATGTTGATTACACTCATTCACAAAAAGATAATATAATGGGCCACAAGAATGGTCTTTTAACATAAAGCAAGAACCCTAAGGGTAAAAAACCCTAACCCTAGGAGGTGAAGCGCCAAAAGGTTTGTGGGCCCCGAGGTGATTAGTTGATGCGTCAACTTCCTGAGGGCACAAATTTTACATACAATCTCTATTTGGGGAATTTAGTAGCTATTTGGAAAGATCTAATCGAGAAATACAATTATTGGCAGGGCCTAAGCATGTTATGGCAATCTCGAACACCCGAATGGCCAAAAAACATTGTTTAGGGACTCAAAATGGCCCCAAAAGTTTAGGAACCAAAAATCATAACAAAAATGACGAAGATGGAGAAACGTGATGAGTCAGTGGAAGAGGTGGGTGGCCACCAATATCCACCTAGATCAGTATGGGCAGAGAAAATGAGTAACTCCATGGATGATTTGCATTATCATGAGGCATTCATAAATACAATGTGAGGTGACCTTTGGTTTCATCTTCCAAGGGGTCCGAGTGACTCTTCTTATTCACCTACGACTCTTCATGTTTCTCCTAATATTTACAAAGTACCTCAGTCCCTAAGGATTAGGCATCTAACACTTGGAAACAAAAGGGATATTGTTTTATCACTTACTATATATTATTTTATTCTATGGTTATGGTCAAAGTCTCCACCAATTACCCATTGCTCCAGGCTCGCTCGCTACAATAAGATGCCTACAATTACATCTTGAGAGATTAAGATGGTCGTGTGCCTTGTTCTTCCCATTTAAAGCCGCATAAGGGAGAAACTACAACTGAGGAAGAGAAGCAAACATCTGTTGAGGAATATCGAGAAGCAACAAGATCATGGAGTTATGTAAAAACATCAAGGCTCTAATACCACTGTCAGGCCTTGAACAACTCCGTGCAAAGTTGAATTTTACTAAAAAAAGACACATATAAATACATTTAGATATGACCCTTGGTTTCATCTTCCAATAGATTCGATGGACGTTCCTATTCACCTATGACTCTTGATATTTCTTATAAATTAAATATTTACAATATACCATAATCCTAAAAATTAAATATCTAAAAAAGTAATCTTCCTTTTATTTTCGAAATAAAACACCATTTACATTAACAATATAAATGCTACTATTATTATATATTATTATATAGACAAAAATATATAAATACAATTCAATGAAACCAACACACAAAGTAAATACTACATTCCTTCCTTTACCTTAGTTTTACCTTAGTTAGAAGATAAAAAAACTAAAATATAATCTCCTAATATAATAGATTGACTCTCTATCTCCTATGGACATTTTTAAAATCCCTAGCCTTCACATTTGAAAGGTATGGAGACATGGACACAATATTTTCCATTACGATTTAAACTTGTCATGCATTATTAGATCTTCTCAATACAAGCTTTCACTTTGCAAAATTACATAGGTAACATGAAGTTGAATTCGGATGCATGTGCTATATCTTTTATGGTTAGCATTATTTTTATATTATTGACTTCATAGTCCCACTCTCTCGTTGTATAACAATTTCCTTCATCTCACATTCCATATATATCATAATTTCTTTTTTTCTTATTTTAAAAATATTTTTTTTAATTAATTTTAATCTAAAATATTTTGATAACATTTAAAAGGGAAATTTATAATATAAAATGTTTTGATGATAAAAATAAAAAGGAAATTATACTCCTTTTCATTCATGTGTGTTCATTTTTATTATTATTCTTTTCACTTTTCCAAAAAAATGGAAAAAATGTTGTTTTCTCAATGTTTTATTTTCTACATTATTTTCTTTTAGATGATAAAAATCATAAATGTTGTTTTAATTAAAATATAAAAGAATACATTTTAAAGTAATGCTATTTAGTTAATGGATTTAGTTTGGGTGGTTTGGAGGAATGATTGTTATTTTTACCAAATTTATTTTTTTCAAGTAACATGTTGAATTCATAACAAGTATATTATTGTAATGTTAACTAACCTTATGCTCTAAAAATTTTAAAATTTACCCTAAATACCATCCTCAAAATAAAAATAAAAATAAAATCATTTAAAATAATTGAACAAATATATGAACAAAATTAAAATACGTAACTTTAAATTATATTAATATTTTATTGACTTTCAACATAGTTAAATATATAAACTCAAGGATCGCTATAACGTCCAACGTTATCCTAGTTGGTAGATCGTGCATTATAGTGCAATTAAACATTTCGGCCCCACTTTTTTGGGTAGATACATGTAATTTCAATTTTTGGGGGGTTAAATACATGTTTACTTTAATTTCAATTTTACTAAGATATGTGATAATTTAGGTTAAAATTGTGTGTTCTCAAAGTTGATTATTATAGGTTTATTATTATATTTGGGTGTAAAATTTGATTACTTTAATTTCTATTTTTATTATTTATTTAAGATATGTGATAATTTAGAATAAAATTGTGTGTTCTCAATGTTGATTATTATATGTTTAATGTTATATTTGGATGTAAAATTTGATATTGATGATAATAATCAATTTTGATATTAGATTTTATCATTATTTTTTTTATTTTTTTTTACTATTGATTTTTACAAATGTTGGTTTACCGAAATTTATTTTAAATGCTTAAATGATATTTTATATAATTGATATGGTTAATTTTGGTGAAATCAAATTTGATCATGTCCAGAGGATTTCATTATATCAAAAGGACATCTATGTATTGATATGTTTATAAACAAAAATTAAATTTTGAAATAGATTGAAATAGATTGTGACAAATTAATTTAATTTGGAAATAAGATTTTGAGAACAAAAAGGATTTATCAATCCTAAGTCTTCATTTCATTCTCACTTCCTTCTCTTAGTCATCTTAAAAAATCTTAGATATTTGAAAGTTTCAATTCTCGGTTTTTGTTATAGGTTTGAAGGATGAAAAACCATGGCTCTACTCCTCCCATTCTAGCCATGGGAAATCTCAACGCTTTATTTGTTTTGCATGTAAGTTGAAGGAGATTACCTCTTCTATCTCTCACTTTCTTTTTTCTAGGGTTCTCGGTTTTTTTCATCGTTGTCATCTTTGTCATTATACATAGACGAAGAACTTATTTAATGGGTTTTTACTATTGATTTTTACAAATGTTGGTTTACCGAGATTTATTTTAAATGCTTAAATGATATTTTATATAATTGATCTGGTTAATTTTGGTGAAATCAAATTTGACCATGTCAAGAGGATTTCATTATATCAAAAGGACATCTATGTATTGATATGTTTTCTTGTTTGCTCCTTGCATTGTGAAATTGTGTCTTTCTACAACTGTTTGTTAAATTCAATAGTGTCTGAAAGGTTAATTGACATGGCAAACTCTTTTTCACCCTCTAACATCAATGACTTGTAGATATTTAGGAAATCTACGTTGAACACTCAATGAATTCATATATAACCTAATATATTTGATCTAAACTCTATTTCCTTCTCCTTGAAGTGCCAAAAGTGATCTTTCTTAAGGTAAAAATTGACTCTGTGTCTTATGAAAAATTGGTAGTGGTAATCATGTATAGACCTATGTTTCTTTGAACTTAATCATCATAGATTCTTGAGTGACTTGTAGATATTTAGACAATCTATAAACTAATATAATCCATCTAAACTCTATTTGCTTCTCCTTGAAGTGTTTGAAGTGATCTTTCTAAAGGTAAAAATTGACTCTGTGTCTTATGAAAAATTGGTCATATGTGTAGTGTTAATCATGTATGGACCTATGTTTCTTTGAACTCGTCCTCGTGGATTGTTGAGTGACTTGTAGATCTTTAAGCAATCTATGTTGAACACTCAATGAATTCATATATAAACTAATATATGGGATCTAAACTCTATTTCCTTCTCTTGAAGTGCTCTTTCTAACTTCTCTTGAAGTGCTCTCTCTAAAGGTAAACATTGACTATGTGTTTTATGAAAACTATAAAATGATGCTTCTCTTGAAGTGCTCTTTCTACTCTTTCTAAAGGTAAACATTCACTATGTGTCGTATGAAAAATATAAAATGATGCTTTTCTTGAAGTGCTCTTTCTAAAGGTAAACATTCTCTAAAAATATAAAATAGTGCTAATCATGTATGGACCTATGTTTCTTTCTACTCTTATGTTTCTTTAGACTCTTCCTCCTAGATTCTTGAATATGTTTCTTTCGACTCTTCCTCCTAGATTCTTGAACTTAATCATCATAGATTCTTGAGCCTCATTTCATTATTGTTGTCRTTGACTCTTCCTCCTAGATTCTTGAAYTTAATCATCATAGATTCTTRAGCCTCATTGTTCAACTTGAAGCTCGCCCTAAGGKTTGCTCTACTGCCAAGATCTTGTTGGGTTCATTAATCCGAAGGCACTATATCTAAGAGTGGAAATGTGTGAAGCACATTGMGAAGAAACATTGAAGTGTTGRGYAAYGCAAGAAACARCCGAGTCAAAGCACATTTTCGAAATAAAATCTTGATATAAACATCTCGATTCYCTTATTCACATTTATTYKCATTTCTTGATTCCTCCAAKATGTCGCTTATTCCCCTTCCCCTAGATACCRAAAAARGAGAATGCTTCTAATCTTTAGAGAWCGYTTATCCTATTTAATAGAATKGGAGCRTGGTAAAGATATGYGTCATATATCTCTCYCGATCRTTTAAGGGCTGAATAAGCTCACCATTTTTCACCCTATACARACAGGTCGCGAGCACTATTAGTTTAGTTCTAAACATCGATAGTTGAGTCCCTTCTACCTCCATGTTCTACCCCTTAGAACYGAACAAGCTTGGTTGGCCGGAACTAACWAACTAGGGTTGGCACTGATTTGAAAGAAACGACCACTTGCTTACAAAT
This sequence comes from Picea engelmannii, assembly GCA_009831015.1. Taxonomy (NCBI): domain Eukaryota; kingdom Viridiplantae; phylum Streptophyta; class Pinopsida; order Pinales; family Pinaceae; genus Picea; species Picea engelmannii. The sequence goes on from ML808301.1 coordinate 54,028, forward strand.
TATTAACTTACCATTTCAATAGGCATTTGAGTCTTTCCCTCCACTCAGTATTAACTCTTATTCCCATTTCTTGATTCCTCTAAGATGTCGCTTATTCGCATGTTTGAGAAAAAAAAATCACAGTCAGATGCGGATTCACACAGTTTGATCATATACCAAAGGCACGCCATGGCACACTTTGGCCTACAGAGAGATGAAATTAAGGATTATGTATTCGTAGATTTGGTAGATAGAAGAAGGTGGACTTTTCACCTATCGTTTCGTCATGCAACATGGTCATGGGAATTCGGCCAAGAGTGGGGAGACTATTGCACATTCAAAAATGCATTCCGTGGAAACAGAATTAATTTTTTTAGAGATCAACGCGATAACATGTTCATCAGGTTTACCCAACCTAGACGTTGTTGAAAGTATTGGTTAGTATTGCCATTATTTCTAGTTATTTGTGAGCTGGTTATTTGGGTGTAACATAAATACACTCAAATACATACCTCGACATATTATCTTTCAGATGGTTTGCGTGGTAGGGACTATGGTGCACTTGTTTTTTTAATTACTGGTAATGTTTCATGTGTAGTGTGGAACCTACAGGACCTTATCTTTCTATGATGCTTGGCAGACATATACTTTATTTTTTTCAAAATTCAAATATTTGAATAAAATCCTTTCAAACTAATTATTACGTCAGATTAAATCCACCTTATCATCTGAAGACTACACTTAACAAGGCTTACCTAACCTCCATGGTCATTACACGGATCTTACTTTCTTTCATTTGTATAAAGAAGTTCATCAATTAATTGCAAGAGAAGTTGGTTATCCTTTTCACTAGAGTTTATAATGTATGATTGATTAAGTTTGATAAATCCTATATTTCATAATCATTTTGATTTACAAACTATATATGATTATAATTTTTTTTTATGATGATTAAATTTTATATTTTTATATTATTTAAATATGATAATATGTATTTTAAATATTATAAATATTAAATTAAAGTTTATAATTTGTTAAGTTTAATCTTTTTTTTTTATACGAGCATGTGTGATTGGACTCCTACCACTATAACCCCAAGCATGTCAAAGCTACTCATCACGCGTCACACAAGGCTACTCAAGAGTTTCGAACTAATGACTTAAAACATAAAAGAGTGCCTTAACAGTACACTCCATCACATTGTTCTACACCTTCGAGGCTAATCAAATTTATTTTATAGATATGTAATTATTTTAATTTATAAATTATATGTGACATCTACATTAAATTTAATTTATAAATATATAATTATTTTGAATTATAAATATTTTATATATTTGTAATTTGTTTTATATAATGTTTTCTATTTGTAAATTTTTTTGTATAATTTTTTTGAATTATAAATGTTTTAAATTTTTGTAATTCAAATTTAGAAGGGATTAGGGTATGTATACTTCTGTAGATTTTATAAGTCAAATCGTTTGGGTGGAGAAAATCCCTTGTCCCACAAACAAGAGGATCTCATACACCAATTTGATGTATAACTTAGTGATGACCTTAAAAATAAATTATTATTATTATTATAGATATATAATTTTTTGAAAACTCAATTACTTATATATATCTTTGTGAATTGATTTACATATCATTTATAATTCAAAATAGATATATAATCATAAAATAAGATTAATCAAATTTAGTATATCATAACTTCAATATAATATTTATAATGATTAAAATACATATTATTATTATTAACAATAAAGAAAACTAATCATTATAACAAATTATACTCATATTTTTTATAATTATAAATTTAATACATATTATTATTATTAAAAATAAATAAAACTAATCATTATAACAAATTATAATCACATTTTTTATAATCATAAATATGTGAGCATGCCAATCACATATTTTTTATAATCATAAATTTATAAAATATAAGGTTCTTAAAATTGATCGTAAATCATAATGTTTAAAATATATGATGTTGAAATATATAATGTTTGAATTTCATATGTTATATGTTTAAGTTATAGGTTTGGATATGTATTTTAGAAATATCAAAGGTACCACAAGTAATATAGTAATGAATTTTTATGATAGATTTAATTATTATGTAAGAATGAATTAAAGCATGTTTTATAGATTTTAAGGATATTAAAGATATGATAGGTAATATGATAATGAATTATAATTAATTTGATGTTTGATTAAATTATTATGTAAGAATAAATTAATGTAATGATATTTGTATATGTGTTTAATATGTTCTTGTTTGGATTGATTAGGTTTTTGGTGTATTGTGGTTTTAAATATATTGTGATTTTTAAGGATGATGAGATGTTGGATAAATGTTATTTAGAGTTTATATAAAGTCATTTTAAAGTTAAAGTATGATGTTAATGTGTTAACAACATTGATAGCTCTGCAATATTAGTCTTATGCCATATTTTGTGTTATTGATTTAAGATCCTAATCATCATTTGCATTGAGCTATGATTCAAACTTACTATTTCATTTGGTAAATTCACAAAATTTTTGGGAGCGTCATCATTGACATGTGACATCACCAGGGAATTCCTACCCATGTTACCACCTTGGCCCCTACTTCTCACAGTCATCGCCTCAACCTTGGTCCCTGCTTCTTGCAGTCATTGCCTCGTCCTTAGACCTCTTCTAGATTTCAGTCTGCATAGGATCGTCTGCTCAGATTCTAACCAGTACCATTTTTTCCATATTTTCGTGGGGACAAAGATTTGGTCACCACAACACATGTTTTCGAAGTATTCATGGCCCACAAAAAGCCAAACTTTTGATATCCTCTTAATGTAACTGCAATGGTATGTGTTGTCACAACCTATCACCTCCTTCACCAAATATAAACATTCTCCTTTAACAATCATCACCCAAGTGCATAGGTAACCTCGTAGAAGATTTATTCTG
>ML808301.1:62658-78464 GCA_009831015.1 Picea engelmannii
AATTATTAACTTACCATTTCAATAGGCATTTGAGTCTTTCCCTCCACTCAGTACTAACTCTTATTCGCATTTATTGACTCCTCTAAGATGTCGCTTATTCGCATGTTTGAGAAAATAATTTCATAGTCAGATGTGGATTCACGCAGGTTGATCATATACCAAAGGCATGCCATGGCACACTTTGGCATGCGGACACATGAAATTAAGGATTATGTATTCGTAGATTTGGCAGATAGAAGAAAGTGGACATTTCACCTATCGTTTCGTCATGCAACAAGGTCGTGGGCATTCGGCCAAGAGTGGGGAGACTATTGCACATTCAAAAATGCAGTCCGTGGAAACAGAATTAAGTTTTTTAGAGATCAACGCGGTAACTCGTTCGTCAGGTTTACCCAACCCGGACGTTGTTGAAAGTATTGGTTAGCATTGCCATTATTTCTGGTTATTTGTGAGCTAGTTATTTGGGTGTAACCTAACCTCCATGGTCGTTACACGGATCTTACTTTCTTTCATTTGTATAAAGAAGTTCATCAATTAATTGAAAGAGAAGCTAGCTATCCTTTTCACTAGAGTTTATAATGTATGATTGATTAAGTTTGATCAATCCTATATTTCATAATCATTTTGATTTACAAACTATATATGATTATAATTTTTTTTATGATGATTAAATTTTATATTTTTTATATTATTTAAATATGATAATATGTATTTTAAATATTATAAATATTAAATTAAAGTTTATAATTTGTTAATTTTAGTCTTTTTTTTTATACGAGCATGTGTTATTGGACTCCTACCACTATAACCCCAAGCATGTCAAAGCTACTCGTCACACAAGGCTAGTAGAGAGTTTCAAATTAATGACTTAAAACATAAAAGAGTGCCTTAACATTACACTCCATCACATTGTTTTGCACCTTCGGGGCTAATCAAATTTATTTTATAGATATGTAATTATTTTAATTTATAAATTATATGTGTCATCTACATTAAATTTAATTTATAAATTTATAATTATTTTGAATTATAAATATTTTATATATTTGTAATTTGTTTTATATAATGTTTTATATTTGTAAATTTTTTTGTATAATTATTTTGAATTATAAATGTTTTAAATTTTTGTACTTTAAATCTAGAAAGGATTAGGGTATGTATACTTCCGTAGACTTTACCAATCAAATCCTTTGAGCGGAAAAAATCCCTTGTCCCACAAACAAGAGGGTCTCATACACCAAATTGATGTATGACTTAATGATGACCTTAAAAATAGATTATTATTATTATTATTATTATTATGGATATATAATTTTTTGAAAACTCAATTACTTATAGCCTGAGTGGGCCTAATGGTTAAGAACATGTGTTTCCTCTTAAGAGGTCACAGGTTCAAATCCAGAGGGGGGTAGAGTATGTATACCTTTGTAGACTTTACCAGTCAAATCGCTTGGCCGTGACCTTAAAAATAGATTATTATTATTATTATATATCTTTTTGAATTGAATTAAATATTATTTATAATTCAAAATAAATATATAATCATAAAATAAGATTAATCAATTTTAGTATATCATAACTTCAATCTAATATTTATAATACATATTATTATTATTAACAATAAAAAAAACTAATCATTATAACAAATTATACTCATATTTTTTATAATTATAAATTTAATACATATTATTATTATTATCAATAAATAAAACTAATCCTTATAACAAATTATAATCACATATTTTTTATAATCATAAATTTATAAAATATAAGGTTCTTAAAATTTGATCGTAAATCATAATGTTTAAAATATATAATGTTTGAATTTCATATGTTTTAGGCTTGGATATGTATTTTAGAAATATCAAAGGTATCACGAGTAATATAGTAATGAATTTTTATGTTTGATTTAATTATTATGTAAGAATGAATTGAAGTATGTTTTATAGATTTTAAGGATATTAAATATATGATGGGTAATATGATAATGAATTATAATTAATTTGATGTTTGATTAAATTATTATGTAAGAATAAATTAATGTAATGATATTTGTACATGTGTTTAATAAGTTCTTGCTTGGATTGATTAGGTTTTTGGTGTATTGTGGTCCTAAATATATTGTGATTTTTAAGGATGATGAGATGTTGGATAAAATGTTATTTAGAGTTCATATAAAGTCATTTTAAAGTTAAAGTATGGTGTTAATGTGTTAACAACATTGATAGTTGTGCAACATTAGTTTTATGCCATATTTTGTATTATTGATTTAAGATCCTAATCACCATTTGCATCGAGTTATGATTCCAACTTACTATTTCATTTGGTAAATTCACAATTTTTTTGGGAGCGTCATCACTGACATGTGACATTACCAGGGGATTCCTACCCCTGTTACCACCTTGGCCCTTGCTTCTTGCAGTCATCGTCTCAGCCTTGGCCCCTACTTCTCGCAGTCATTGCCTCATCCTTGGACCTCTTCTAGATTTCAGTCTGCATAGGATCGTTTGCTCAGATTCTAAACAGTACCATTTTTTTCCATATCTTCGTGGGGACGAAGATATAGTCACCACAACACATGTTTTCGAAGGATTCGTGGCCCACAGAAAGCCAAACTTTTGATATCCTCTTAATGTAACTGCAATGGTATGTGTTGTCAAAACCTAACACCTCCTTCACCAAATATAAACATTCTCCTTTAACAATCATCGCCCAAGTGCATAGGTAACATCGTAGAAGATTTATTCTGTGTGACTCTAGTGATATAGACTTAGTTCAACCCTGGACTCATCTAGGATCAAGCCTCCTTCCTTGAGATTTATTAGTCCCAATAATTGTCTTTATAGTTTGGGGGAATTTTGATTGATTTATTCTAATATCAACCAATTGCTCGCCTGGTAAATTTCTCTTTCCCAATTTGATAAATTTTCAAGGTTCCATGTTTTCTTGTTTGCTCCTTGCATTGCGAAATTGTGTCTTTCTACAATTGTTTGTTAAATTCAATAGTGTCTGAAAGGTTAATTGACATGGAAAACTCTTTTTCACCCTCTAACATCAATGGCTCTTAGATATTTAGGAAATCTACGTTGAACACTCAATGAATTCATATATAACCTAATACATTCGATCTAAACTCTATTTCCTTCTCCTTGAAGTGCTTGAATTGATCTTTCTAAATGATGCAAACGCTACCCCAGCACATCCGCGATCACCAGGACCTTCTCTTACTTTGGCCCGAAGAGCGTGAACGCTCCTCTAATTCCTCTCGAGAATTCTTCACCCACAGCACCTCCTCTTTGACCTCCCTTCACAATCGGGAAATCGGACTTCGCAACTTCGTGAATCCTGTGGTCGTGTGCCTCATGCCTCACGAGTCCCCGAACCCCGATATGGGTCAATCGTTGACTTTTTCTTCTTCGTCTATCGGAGTTTTCCCTATCAGGATATCGCTACTTGCGATGTCAACACCTTGAATTTCTAAACCCCGAACCCCGATGGTCCGATCCTCCGATACAATGCCACCTGTACTCCACTAGCTTCCGGGGTCCCACACTACCACGTCACCTCGAGATTTCGTGGATCGCGAATCCAACCTACAAGCGTTCTCTGTCGTCGAGAACCCCGATTCTCCGAAACCCCGAGTCTTTGGGATTTCTTGACACGCGTCCCCTCGATCTACGGTTGTAATTCTATCAGGATATCACTCTTCGCGATATCGCTACTTCCGCTCATGCAGCTTGGTGCTCTAACTTGCGATATGCCGATATGCGATGGCATGTGCAAATCTGATGGTTCCTATGAACCCCGATCGATGACCCTACTTCCTCCTGAGCTCCGAACCTATGAATGTTCACGCCTTTAAACTCCTTACAGCTTTGTAAGATCTAATGGTCCTCGGCTTCTCATGAAATCTCTCCAGGGGATTTCAACCGTCCATCCTTCTTCTGCTATCTTCTGTGAGTGAATGAAATGCGCTCTCTGGGAGAACTTGTTCGACCACTCGCCAACCTGTGGAGCTTCTCTCGGGCTTTCCACAGCGACACTGAAATTATCCTCCAGTGAACTATATAGGCCTATCCCTCCTGAGCTTATCCTTGCTTCACAAGTCTTTGTGAGGACTTATCGCACGCACTCCTTGCAGAGATTCTTCAAACACGACTAAGTGTTGAAGTTTCTTTGACTCTGTGCACTCACCTGCAGCAACAGTCCAAATTCTTTTTCTCATAATCGCAACTCTGAGACTTCTTCCAGCCTACGCACGCCTTGCATGGCTCTGGTGCCAAATCTGCACTTCCGAGATGAGAACAAAAGCTATCTCTAAGTAAACCCTGCAGTCACGCACTCCTTGCGGACAAATTCAACTGCACACCTTGCAGGAATTCTCTGAGCTCACTTAGAGAAACAATTGAAACTCATTCATTCCTTCTCTCAGATTTCAAATCAATCATGAAATCACATACACAGCATATAAAAGCAAGTGCATAACAAGAATCAAACATTCATGAGCATATTATCAACAACACACACAGCGAATAACACAACTATGGAATTGAATCAAAGCTTTCCTATTAATTCAATATCTGTACATGGAGGTTCTTCATACACTTCTTTGGTGCTCTCTCTTCAGAATGCTTCAATCACAATACAATTGTACAAAGGAGGGTGTCTATATCTGTTCTCCCTCTCGAATTCTACAACTATCAAATCTACAATTTAATTCCTATCTAACAGCATTAAATCTATTAAATGCCTTCTTATCTATTAAGGACGAGAGCTTAAAGGCTCAAGGTCCCCTTTACAATACAAGTGCGCTTCTTTATAAATGTCTTCATTAAAGAGTGGCGCAACAACTTCCCAAAGTATTTCCAAAATGTGCGTTGGCTTATCCAGTTATTTTCCGCTTGATGTGCTGGCTCGATTGATGAGTGAGCGATGCTCCTGCATCATACTCCTCGGCCTGAAAACTTTCATGGGCTCTTGTCCATGAGCTCCTGCACGGTCTCTCCATGCTTATGAATCATTGCTTCAGTCTCTCAGCTAGCATCTTCAACTGGGTGGTTCTTCCATTTTACCAGGTACTCAAAATACTGCTTCCGCCTGGTTTTCCTTCCCACTCATTTGTCCAGTATACACTCCATCTACGGCTTTTCTGCAACTGGTAATTGCTTCTGCCACTGGATCACTGGTTCCTCAGTTCCAGTTTCTGCTTCTCCAGCCTTGTATGGGTATAAATCTGAAACATTAAATATCGGAGATATCCCGATGCCATCCGGCAACTCAATCTCGTAAGCATTTTCCCCAAATTTCTTCAGGACTCCACATGGTCCGATTTTTTTCATCTTCAACTTGTTATATGTTCCCCTTGGGAACCTTTCCTTCCTTAAGTGCGCCATAACCATATCACCAACTTCAAACTGAAGTTGTCTCTTCCGCTGATCGGCTCTGCGCTTGTACTCCTGATTCGAGTCTATCAGTCGATGCTTCACCTGACTGTGAAGTTCTTGCATCACCTCGGCGAATTCCTCTGCACTAGCACTGCTAGTTGCAGCCTGTTCTGACTCTTTGAGTTCAGAAACTCCCCTCGATTGTGTCCCATACAAAATCAAGAATGGGCTTTTGCCTGTACTCCGATTCACAGAATCATTGTATGCAAACTCTACCTGTGGCAATATGTTGTCCCAGCTACTGTGGTGTTCTGTCACCAAACTCCTTAGTAAGTCTCCATGACTTATGTTGACCACCTCGGTCTGTTCGTCTGTCTGCAGATGGTAAGTTGAACTAAAAGCCAAATTAGTCCCTAGCTTCTTCCATAGCGTCCTCCAAAAATGACCTATGAATTTGGTGTCCCTGTCCGATACAATGCTTTGTGGCAACCCATGAAGTCTAACAACCTCTTTGAAAAACAAGTTTGCGATGTGGGTCGCATCGCTGGTCTTTTGACACGGAATAAAATGTGCCATCTTCGAAAACCTTTCCACCACGACAAAGATGGAATCAACTCCCCTTTGCGTCCTCGGCAAACCCAACACAAAATCCATGCTAACTACCTCCCATGGCCTCTCAGGTATGAGAAACGGCTGATAAAAACCGGTGTTCTGCTTTCTGCCTTTTGAATGCTGACAAATCCTGCATCTGTCAACAAACCTTTTGACATCTTCTCGCATGCCCGGCCAAAAATACGATTCGCTCAGCTTTGCGAATGTCTTGTCGTGTCCAAAATGACCTGCTAACCCACCATTGTGCTTCTCTTTCAACAGGTTCTCCCTCATGGAGAAATTCGGAATGCACAGTTGATTGCCTCTGAATAGCAATCCCTCCTGGATCATGTAGTCTATCCATGAGCTCCGATCTCTGAGAACTAGATTCTCAGCTGCTTCGTATGCCTCTGCAAAATCTGCATCACCTGCATACATGTATTTCAGATTTTCAAAACCCAACGTCTTGACTCTGAACTCCTGTAATAGCAAGCATTTCCTGCTCAAAGCATCAGCCACTTTGTTAGCAGTCCTTGAAATGTGTTTGATCACAAACGTGAAATTCTGCATGTACTCTACCCATTTTGCATGCTTCTGGTTCAACTTCTCCTGTTGACTCACAAATTGAAACGCATGATTATTGTTGTACAGAACAAATTCCTTGGGCATTAAGTAATGCCTCCACTTCTTCAATTCCTGTATGATGGCATAAAACTCTTTATCATACATGGAGTATTTCAGCTTTGCTTCATCTAGCTTCTCGCTGAAATATGCTACTGACATGTCATCCTGACTCAAGACCCCACCTATAGCATACCCGCTCGCATCACACTTCACCTGAAATGTCTTCTGAAAGTATGGCAACACTAACACTGGTTTCTCTGTGATCTTCCGCTTCAACAGGTTGAAGCTCTTCTCAGCCTCTGTTGTCCAATGAAAAATTTTATGTCATTTTTTCACGGTGTCCATCATTGCTGTGCTAATTCCACTGAAATTCCTGATGAACTTCCGGTAGAAACTAGCTAAACCATGGAAACTTCTCACCTCGAAAACATTTCTCGGTGATGACCAATTCTTGATCACGTCCACCTTACTCGGATCCATCTTCAATTCATTTGCTGAAATAACAAAGCCCAAATAAATGAGCTCCGTCTGCATAAATGAGGATTCTTCATATTGATCAACAGCTTCTCTTGTTGTAGCTTCCTCATCACAATAGCCAAATGTTTCAAATGTTCAGCCTTTGTCTTACTGAATATCAATATATCATCCAGATACACGACCACAAATTTGCCAATGAATTCTCTCAGGACTTCATTCATCAGCCTCATGAATGTACTCGGCGTGTTTGTCAAACCAAACGGCATGACCAGCCATTTGTACAAACCTTTGTTTGTCTTGAATGTTGTCTTCCATTCATCACCCTCTCTCATGTGAATCTGATGATATCCGCTTTTCAGATCAATCTTTGAAAAATAATTTGCCCCACTCAGGCAATCCATTAGATCATCCATTCTCGGCAGTGGAAATATGTACCTGATGGTAATCTTGTTGATCGCTCTGGAGTCTGTACACATTCTCCAGCCTCCATCTTTCTTCGGACTTAGCACTGTTGGAACAGCACACGGACTCAGGCTCTCCCTGACCAATCCTTTGTCCAACAAATCCTGGACCTGATTCTTGACCTCCTCATTTTCTTGTGGCGTCAACCTGTACATTGCCTTGTTCAGTAAACTAGCTCCTGGTATGAGGTCTATGTGGTGACTCACACTCCTCATCGGTGGCAACGAACGAGGTAGTTCGTCCACGATGATATCAACGAACTCTTCTAGCAATTCCTGAATCTCATCTGGTAAGTCATCCACTCTTGTGCTAGTCAGGACAATTCTCGGTTTCCTGACCACAAAGAATTGTGAATCTTCCTTCTTCTCCATCTCTGTGAGAAGCTCCTTCCCACTCATGAGAAGTATTGTGTTATTTACTTCCGGTTTTATTTCTTTATCCTTTATCGGAAGTAACCTATGTGTTCTCCCATCCTTCTCCAGGGTGTATGTGTTCATCCTTCCATCATGAACCACATTTATGTCATACTGCCATGGTCTACCCAATAACAAATGACATACATCCATGGGAATGACATCACACGGAATTTTATCCTTATAATTTCCTATCTTGAATTCAACCAAGAATTGTTTAGTGACACTTACCCGGTGTCCATTTTGTAACCACGAGACTTTATATGGACTCGGGTGCTTAGTTGTTTCCAGCTCCAACTTTTCTACCATCTCGGATGAAACGAGGTTGTCGGTGCTTCCGTTGTCCACAATAACTTTGCATTTCTTGTCCTTGGTTGTGCAAGTTGTCCTGAATAGTCTGCTCCTCTGAGTTGTGTCCTCCACCTCCTTCTCAGGTGTTAAGAGAACTTTATGCATCCCAAGCGATCTTTCATTGTCTGCATCTTCATTCTCAGCATCACGCCCCTGCGCTTCTGTGATGTGAGCTTCTCCTATATCCTTCCTCTTCTATGGACACTCGAATGACTTGTGCCCATTCTTTCCACATGTAAAACATGTGATTACTCCTCCTCTTCCTCTGCCTCGACCTCTAGTACGAGGAAGAGTATTTTCATCAGCATAATCTCCTCGCTGATCATTTTGCGGTCCTCTCTGTTAGACATGTGGCCCTTGCTGTGAGGTTCGACCTCTTTCAACCTTACCCTGAGGTCTTTTCCACTCCTCCTTGGGCTTCTGGAATTTCTCCTGGGCAACTGCCTTGCCTCTGGGCTGACTCCTGCCTCGCCCTCACTGACCTTGCTTACGGCTCAGCTTCTCCTCGGCTTTCAGAGCCATTTGGTACGCATCCTCAACTGTTCGGATGGTAACCATGCTCAATTCATCCTGAATGTCGTATCTCAGACCATTCAGGTATCTTGCCACCTTCTCATCATCGCTCTCCCGATGACCTGCTCGAATATTGAGCTTATAAAATTCTTCGGTGTACTCTTTCACCGTCATCAACTTCTGTCTCAGGTTCTGCATTCGCCTGAACAGAGTGATCTGGTAATCTCTCGGGATGAACTTCGCTTTCATCTTCGCGATCATTCGATCCTAGCTTTTGATCTTCTGTTTCCCCTTGGAACATCTGTCTGCTTGAAGCTCATCCCACCATAAGGCTGCATGCCCCTTCAACCAGGTGACAGCATGTCTGACCTTCTTGTCCTCTTTGATCTCCTCATAATCGAAGTAGGTGTCAAGAGCTCGGATCCAATCCAGCAACTCTTCTGCATCCAGGCTTCCCTCGTAGACTGGAATATCCATTTTTGCCTTTTCACCCATCCTGGCGATGGCTTTGATCAACCGCTCGGTTGATGCATCCTCTGTTGTGACTTCTTCTGCATGTCCATCTTCCTCTTCAACCTTGGAATCACTAAGATCCCCAACGCCAACTCCGCGTCTCTGCGCTGTCTCCATCTCTTCAAGCCTTGCTCGGAGATCTCTCATTTGGCGCTCCATTTCTGGATTTCCTGTTGGCCTACCTCTTCTTCGTGCATCCTTGTCCTCCGGACTAGGTGACTGCCTTTCTCTTCTGGGCGGCATAATGAATCCTCTTCTCTGCTACAGAAAGCAAAGATATTCCCGCTCGGATACCACTTGATGCAAGTCGTGTGTATCAGAGTGCTTTCATCTTCTTCACTCCTCTTGCCTAAAATATATAGACAAGATATCCCTACTCTGATACCACTTGACGCAAACGCTACCCCAGGATGTCCGCGATCACCAGGACCTTCTCTTACTTTGGCCCAAAGAGCGTGAACGCTCCTCTAATTCCTCTCGGGAATTCTTCACCCACAGCACCTCCTCTCTGACCTCCCTTCACAATCGGGAAATCGGACTTCGTGACTTCACAAATCCTGTGGTCATGTGCCTCATGCCTCACGAGTCCCCGAACCCCGATATGGGTCAATCGTTGACTTTTCCTTCTTTGACTATCGGAGTTTTCCCTATCGGGATATCGCTACTTGCGATGTCAACACCTTGAATTTCTAAACCCCGAACCCCGATGGTCCGATCCTCCGATACAATGCCACCTGTACTCCACTAGCTTCCGGGGTCCCACACTACCACGTCACCTCGGGATTTCACGGATCGCGAATCCAACCTACAAGCATTCTCTGTCGTCGAGAACCCCGATTCTCTGAAACCCCAAGTCTTTGGGATTTCTTGACATGCGTCCCCTCGATCTACGATTGTAATTCTATCGGGATATCTCTCTTCGCGATATCGCTACTTCCGCTCCTGCAGCTTGGTGCTCTAACTCGCGATATGCCAATATGCGATGGCACGTGCAAATCTGATGGTTCCTATGAACCCCGATCGACGACCCTACTTCCTCCTGAGCTCCGAACCTATGAATGTTCGCGCCTTTAAACTCCTTGCAGCTTTGCAAGATCTAATGGTCCTCGGCTTCTCGTGAAATCTCTCTAGGGGATTTCAACCGTCCATCCTTCTTCTGCTATCTTCTGTGAGTGAATGAAACGCGCTCTCTGGGAGAACTTGTTCGACCACTCGCCAACCTGTGGAGCTTCTCTCGGGCTTTCCACAGCGACACTGAAATTCTCCTCCAGTGAACTATATAGGCCTATCCCTCCTGAGCTTATCCTTGCTTCACAAGTCTTTATGAGGACTTATCGCACGCACTCCTTGCGGCGATTCTTCGAACACGACTAAGTGTTGAAGTTTCTTCGACTCTGTGCACTCACCTCCTGCAGCAGTACAAATTCCTTTTTCTCAGAATCGCAACTCTGAGACTTCTTCCAGCCTGCGCACGCCTTGCACAGCTCTGGTGCCAAATCTGCTCTTCTGAGATGAGAACAAAAGCTATCTCTAAGTAAACCCTGCAGTCACGCACTCCTTGCAGACAAATTCAACTGCACACCTTGCAGAAATTCTCTGAGCTCACTTAGAGAAACAATTGAAATTCATTCATTCCTTCTCTCAGATTTCAAATCAATCATGAAATCACATACACAGCATATAAAATCAAGTGCATAACAAGAAGCAAACATTCATGAGCATAATATCAACAACACACACAGAGAATAACACAACCATGGAATTGAATCAAAGCTTTCCTATTAATTCAATATCTGTAGATGGAGGTTCTTGATACACTTCTCTGCTGCTCTCTCTTTAGAATGCTTCAATCACAATACAATTGTACAAAGGAGGGTCTCTATATCCGTTCTCCCTCTCGAATTCTACAACTATCAAATCTACAATTTAATTCCTATCTAACAGCATTAAATCTATTAAATGCCTTCTTATCTATTAAGGACGAGAGCTTAAAGGCTCAAGGTCCCCTTTACAATACAACTGCACTTATTTATAAATGCCTTCATTAAAGAGTGGCACAACAACTTCCCAAAGTATTTCCAAAATGTGCGTTGGCTTATCCAGTTGTTTTCCACTTGATGTGCTGGCTCGATTGATGAGTGAGCGATGCTCCTGCATCACTAAAGGAAAACATTGACTCTGTGTCTTATGAAAAATTGGAGATATGTGTAGTGGTAATAATGTATGGACCTATGTTTCTTTGAACTTAATCATCATAGATTCTTGAGTGGCTTGTAGATCTTTAGGAAATCTATAAACTAATATAATCCATCTAAACTCTATGTGCTTCTCCTTGAAGTGTTTGAAGTGATCTTTCTAAAGGTAAAATTGACTCTTTGTCTTATGAAAAATTGGTGATACGTGTAGTGTTAATCATGTATGAAGCTATGTTTCTTTGAACTCTTCCTCGTAGATTGTTGAGTGACTTGTAGATATTTAAGCAATCTATGTTGAACACTCAATGAATTCATATATAAACTAATATATGGGATCTAAACTCTATTTCCTTCTCTTGAAGTGCTCTTTCTAACTTGTCTTAAAGTGCTCTCTCTAAAGGTAAACATTGACTATGTGTTTTATGAAAAATATAAAATGATGCTTCTCTTGAAGTGCTCTTTCTACTCTTTCTAAAGGTAAACATTCACTAAAAATATAAAATAGTGTTAATAATGTATGGACCTATGTTTATTTCTACTCTTATGTTTCTTTAGACTCTTCCTCCTAGATTCTTGAATATGTTTCTTTCGATTCTTCCTCCTAGATTCTTGAACTTAATCATCATAGATTCTTGAGCCCCATTTCATTATTGTTGTCGTTGACTCTTCCTCCTAGATTCTTGAAAAAACCTAATCATCATAGATTCTTGAGCCCCATTTTTCATATTGAAGCTCGCCCTAAGGGTTGCTCTACTGCCAAGATCCTGTAGGGTTCATTAATATGGAGGCGCTATATCTAAGAGTGGAAATGTGTGAATCACATTGAGAAGAAACATTGAAGTGTTGAGCAACGTAAGAAACAGCCGAGTCAAAGCACATTTTCGAAATAAAATCTTGATATAAACATCTCGATTCTCTTATTCACATTTCTTCGCATTTCTTGATTCCTCCAAGATGTCGCTTATTCCCCTTCCCCTGGATACCGAAAAGGAGAATGCTTCTAATCTTTAGAGAACACTTATCATGTTTAATAGAATGGGAGCGTGGTAAGGATATGCATCATATATCTCTCCCGACCGTTTAAGGGCTGAATAAGCTCACCATTTTTCACCCTATACAGACAGGTCGCGAGCACTATTAGTTTAGTTCTAAACATCGATAGTTGAGTCCCTTCTACCTCCATGTTTCGTCCCTTAGAACCGAACAAGCTTGGTTGGTCGGCACTAACTAACTATGGTTGGCACTGATTTGAAAGAAATGACCACTTGCTTGCAAATTATTAACTTACCATTTCAATAGGCATTTGAGTCTTTCCCTCCACTCAGTACTAACTCTTATTCGCATTTCTTGATTCCTCTAAGATGTCACTTATTCACATGTTTGAGAAAAAAAATTCACAGTCAGATATGGATTCACGCAGGTTGATCATATACCAATGTCACGCCATGGAACACTTTGGCCTGCGTAGACATGAAATTAAGGATTATGTATTCGTAGATTTGGCAGATAGAAGAAGGTGGACTTTTCACCTATCGTTTCGTCATGCAACAGGGTCGTGGGCATTCAGCCAAGAGTGGGGAGACTATTGCACATTTAAAAATGCAGTCCGTGGAAACAAAATTAAGTTTTTTAGAGATCAACGCGGTGACATGTTCATCAGGTTTACCCAACCCGGATGTTGCTGAAAGTATTGGTTATTATTGCCATTATTTCTGGTTATTTGTGAGTTGGTTATTTGGGTGTAACATAAATCCACTCAAATTCATACCTCGACATATTATCTTTCAGATGGTTTGCATGGCAGGGACTATGGTGCACTTGTTTTTTTTTATTACTGGTAATGTTTCATGTGTAGTGTGGAACCTATAGGGCCTTAACTTTCAGTGATGGTTGGCAGACATATACTTTATTTTTTTCAAAATTCAAATATTTGAATAACATCCTTTCAAACTAATTATTACGTCAGATTAAATCCACCTTATCATCTGAAGACTACACTTAACAAGGCTTACCTAACCTCCATGGCCGTCACACGGAACTTACTTTCTTTCATTTGTATAAAGAAGTTCATGAATTAATTGCAAGAGAAGTTGCCTATCCTTTTCACTAGAGTTTATAATGTATGATTGATTAAGTTTGATCAATCCTATATTTCATAATCATTTTGATTTACAAACTATATATGATTATAAAAAAAAATTATGATGATTAAATTTTTTATTTTTTATATTATTTAAATATGATAATATGTATTTTAAATATTATAAATATTAAATGAAAGTTTATAATTTGTTAAGTTTAATCTTTTTTTTTTACACGAGCATGTGTTATTGGATTCCTACCACTATAACCCCAAGCATGTCAAAGCTACTCGTCAAGCGTCACACAAGGCTAGTCGAGAGTTTCAAACTAATAACTCAAAACATAAAAGATTTTCTTAGCAGTACAATCCATCACATTGTTCTACACCTTTGGGGCCAATCAAATTTATTTTATAAATATGTAATTATTTTAGTTTATAAATTATATGTGTCATCTACATTAAATTTAATTTATAAATATATAATTATTTTGAATTATAAATATTTTATATATTTGTAATTTGTTTTATATTTGTAATTTTTTTTGTATAATTATTTTGAATTATAAATTTTTCAAATTTTTGTACTTCAAATTTAGAAGGGATTAGGGTATGTATACTTCCGTAGACTTTACCAGTCAAATCATTTGGGTGGAAAAAATCCCTTGTCCCACAAAAAAGAGGGTCTCATACACCAATTTGATGTATAACTTAATGATGACCTTAAAAATATATTATTATTATTATTATTATTATAGATATATAATTTTTTGAAAAATCAATTACTTATATATATCTTTGTGAATTAATTTACATATTAATTATAATTCAAAATAAATATATAATCATAAAATAAGATTAATCAAATTTTGTATATCAAAACTTTAATCTAATATTTATAATATTTAAAATACATATTACTATTATTAACAATAAATAAAAAAACTAATCATTATAACAAATTATACTCATATTTTTTATAATTATAAATTTAATACATATTATTATTATTAACAATAAAGAAAACTAATCATTATAACAAATTATAATCACATATTTTTTATAATCATAAATTTATAAAATATAAGGTTCTTAAAATTGATCGTAAATCATAATGTTTAAAATATATGATGTTGAAATATATAATGTTTGAATTTCATATGTGATATGTTATACCATATGTGAATTTCATATGTGATATGTTATGCAAAATTAGTCTTATGCCATATTTTGTTTTAATGATTTAAGATCCTAATCACCATTTGCATCGAGGTATGATTCCAACTTACTATTTCATTTGGTAAATTCACAAATTTTTTGGGAGCGTCATCACTGACATGTGACATCACCAGGGGATTCCTACCCCTGTTACCACCTTGGCCCTTGCTTCTCACAGTCATCGCCTCAGCCTTGGTCCCTGCTTCTCGCAGTCATCGCCTCGTCCTTGGACATCTTCTAGATTTCAGTCTGCATAGGATCGTCTGCTCAGATTCTAACCAGTACCAATTTTTTCCATATTTTCGTGGGGATGAAGATTTGGTCACCAAAAAACATGTTTTCGAAGGATTCGTGGCCCATAGAAAGCCAAACTTTTGATATCCTCTTAATGTAACTGCAATGGTATGTGTTGTCACAACCTAACACCTCCTTCACCAAATATAAAGATTCTCCTTTAACAATCATCACCAAAGTGCATAGGTAACCTCGTAGAATATTTATTATGTGTGACTCTAGTGATATAGACTTAGTTCAACCCTGGACCCATCTAGGATCAAGCCTCCCTCCTTGAGAGTTATTAGTCCCAATAATTGTCTTTATCGTTTGGGGGAATTTTGATTGATTTATTCTAATATCGACCAATTGCTCGCCTGGTAAATTTCTCTTTCCCAATTTGATAAATTTTCAAGGTTCCATGTTTTCTTGTTTGCTCCTTGCATTAAGAAATTGTGTCTTTATACAACTATTTGTTAAATTCAATAGTGTCTGAAAGGTTAATTGACATGGAAAACTCTTTTTCACCCTCTAACATCAATGGCTTGTAGATATTTAGGAAATCTACATTGAACACTCAATGAATTCATATATAACCTAATATATTCGATCTAAACTCTATTTCCTTCTCCTTGAAGTGCTTGAAGTGATCTTTCTAAAGGTAAAAATTGACTCTGTGTCTTATGAAAAATTGGTGATATGTGTAGTGGTA
>ML808302.1:4978-32854 GCA_009831015.1 Picea engelmannii
TAGACTGTTGTTGGTATTTCAATTTTCGAATACAGTCAATGGTATGATTTGAATTAGTTATGAGTAAAAATGATTGATAAATAGGTTAACTATTTTTGTCTTTCAACCAGATCTGATACTTTTCCGTTGATACATAACCAATTTCAACTTATTCGATTCTCATTATTGTTTGAATTGGATTCTGTTCAGGGTTTCGATATTGTTTCTATAATTAACTCAGTAAAGATTCGTGTTAATTATTGCCCAGTTCATGAATTCTGTCGATTTTATCGCGCCTCTGTCTGTTGACTATGTGGTGATCAAACATGAAGATTTTTGAGTCGATATTCATGGAGTATGATTTCATCTGATTGCAATGGAAGCAATTTATATATCATCCTTTAACTAAATGATATCAATCTGTTATGACTATAACTAGTCGATGACAGTTACGACCATACCTGTGAACTGTTTGAAACTCAGCGAATGAGAACTGTGACTGGATTCTATGGATATGGTTATGCATGAAAATATTGACGGATTTTCTATGTTGGCAATTGATTAAACGATTTGGATCCTATGCAAATCAATAATGATTGTTTTGTATCTCATACGATTTGGTTTACCATTGATTGCATTTATGAAACACTCTTGTTAAGATTTGATTCAATTTTATGTCAATTGGAAAAACAGAGCATTCCTACCCTGTCCCGATTGCATTTTTTTGATTTGGTTTAATTTTAAGGAATAATTGAATCATTAGTAATTAGTTTTGGATTTGATTTTATTTGATTATATCTAGTCCTGTTTGCTATTTTTGACTAGCTACAGAATCAGATGATTCTGTAGCTAAGTCTGTAAAGTCAATTTTTTTATTGTTTTTCTAATAAAACATCCTTTTAACTTGGTCTTTGTGTTCTATTGCAGGCAAATTCGAATTGGCAATAGATATCATGAGCAGTTAGGGGATGATCTATAGATTTTACTTGCATTTTATTTGCTTAAGTTTAGTAGATTTTGGGATTTTTCCCCAGATTATGTAAAACAATTTGCTATTATTCACAAGGATGTTTTACCTTGTGAGAAACCTATATAAACCTATGGTTTTGTAATAATCTAGCATCCTCAGTTGTGGGAGAACAAGGATATGTAATTCTGATTCAAACTGGAGCAGAATTGATGTTTTGTCATAGCTTTTTCTTTTCAATATATCAACACTTTGTTTCAAGTTCTGTATATCATTTTGTTTATGGTTTAGTATTACTTTGCTATCTAAATCAAATACAAAAGATATAATTTCTTTATTGTTATACATATCTTGTTGCTTCCAAATAGATAAAAGACATAACAGTTGCTGATTCATTTTATGAGTGATAGCTTTGTCTTCTTCATAGATTGAATTATTATATAAGTTTTCTGCATAATAGGTTTCCCTTATTACAGAGATTTATCATCAGAAGATTGTTATGATTTTCTTTTATGTCTTGTTTGTCCTATAAAACACTTCAAGAAGCAGCATAGCTGATTGTTTAGGAGAAGCTTAAGGACTAAATGGTGTGAATTTCTTCCTCCAACCAGCTTAAGAAGCAATCATACACAGGGCAGACTTGGAGAGTTTCCAGGTCAATTAGTCTTTTATTTACTGTTTATATTAAGTAGTTTGATATAGATGATAGTTTAATTAGATTTATATTACATTGTTTAATTTCAGTAAAATATATTAGATTGTTTAATTTCAGTAGTTTTTATTTCATTTTCATAAACACAAAAATCAAAAAAGAGATCCATGGTTGTCTTAGGGCAGAATACATATGATTTTTCCAGGTTATAATCAAATATGTAGGTTGTCTATAGTGTATATTTGTGAATAAGGAATATTATAGCTGATAATTAGATAATTGATTTGAGTTATTATAATGATAATTAGTATTTTGTATATATAATAGTTAGTAGTTTATAGCTAGATTAGTGTAATTAGTTTAGTTCGCTTTATTAGTTTCTAGTTTCCTTTATTTTAGTTAGTTTCTTGTATTCAGTTATAGTTTAGTTTGTTTTATTTAGTTTAGTAAGATTTCTTAGCTCAGATCATTTCTCTTCGGTTTTCATAGGAGACCTTAGAGCAGCCAACGGAGCTGTTAAACTTGTCAGGGTGGTCCATTCCAAACGGCTTGGGTTATTTAGACAACCCCGGACCGGTTCCACTCTCCCAGTTGACGGACGGTCAATTTCGCCCGTCAACAGGGTGAAGAGAGAGAACTTTTGCAAGGTCAAATTATGCTTCTCTCTAGTATTTCTTGAACTATATACCCAATCTAACTCTTCTAGGAATAGGTATATATGTAAGGTCAAAATTTAGGAGGAATATTTCCTAGGACGATTTGAATAGATTGATCATGATATCAAGCAGAAGGAAGACCTTTGGGCATCTCAAAAAATAATTTGGAATGAACGTCAATAACTCTTTGGAAATCCAAGGTGTTACAAGGGAAAAACTCTCTATGGCCAAGGGTAAACCACAACAGACAGGTATGACTGCATAAATCAACTCAATTCCAACATGTGCTATATAGACTAATGTGCAATACAAGGAAGAATCCTACCTCGATCCAATCGTTTGATGTCGTTCCACTGTTGAGTACTTTGACCCAAAGCTTTACACCTACAAGAAGTTCTCAACAAACAAGTGATGCATGTATATAGTGACAGTATATAAAATGAGTTAGCACATCAGATAGCACAATCCATTAATAAACATTACAAACATGCCCATGGATAATAATCATATATTTGCAAGATATCGATAGGACGGGAAAGGAGTATTTCTATTAATAATTGATCAATAGAAGTATCAACATTACAGACTTCCATGTCGGCACAGTTCGAAACTAAGAAACCAAGTTCCTTCCAACTGGGTCTCCACCACTTCAATCCTCCACCAAAGGCAAGCTCATAGAAAAGAGGTAATGAGGTCCTCTCGAAAATAAGTAACGAGCTTGGGGGCTGAACACTGTGTTCAGACTTGAGGGAAAAAGGGATGCAGACTCAATATGAAGTAATTTCTCCAGAGTAACTTTGCTCTCAAAGTTGAATGCTTTCTCTCTCTTTTTCTCTTATAGCCTCCAAAATGCTACTGAAGGGCCGAGTCCGAACATTTCTAGTATATGGAAGGCCAAAGATCAGAGATCATTTTTTGTGACATGGAAACCCGACCTTATTTTGTATTTTCTGGCACAAATCCCAATATACACGAGTTGTAGTGGAGAAGCAAGCATATACGCATCTTGCAAAGCAATTAGGGAGCGTATATGTGGAAAAATATATATTTTTGGCTCTGGATTTATCAAAAAGGGGGTGAATAAGTCTACATAGGGAAATGGAAAAAGTCCCTCTGTGCAAGATAGCAATGGTGAGGCAAATCTTTCTATAACAAATGCCCCCTAATGTGTGAGATCAAAGGAGTATCTGCGATGGCCGAAATACATTATAAATAACCTAGAAGTGTAGTGCTAGAGAACCAGCTGGATGAACTCAATTGTTCATTACATTATGTACTGACTTTGTGTACATGGCTGCCAAAAATACAATGCAGATCCATGTGGAAAATATACCGACAAGTGTTAATGGCCATGAGTAGGCAAATATAAATGCAGTTACATGCCAATAGTTGTCATAGTCATGAACAAGGCCCAATGAAACTAGTCTCAAAATCAATCTGAAGATATATTTATATCATGGAGTACAATCTAATCTCCCATGATTGTTGAAGTCAAATAGGTACTGTTCCGAATAAATGGAAGAAACAACTCAGGAAAGTTGTGTCTACAAAGTGATGTATTCAAGTCTTCAATACAATCTGCCAATGGTGCAAGTCTACATCATGTGAATAAATGAGTTGAGGTCGAACATGATGAGACAATGCTTGATTACTGGTCATTGAGGTATACCGTTAACAAATGCGAGACAACCTACCAATGATGAAAGTAGGTATCAAGGCACCGAGCACATATCTACAAATGTTAATAAAGGAGTTGGTTTCGAACATTTGAGAGATCCATTGATCAGGAGACATTGTTGTATTCCCATCTGTCAATGATGAGAGAGCCTACCACTAATGACGACAAGCCTCAAGGTACTCATAAAACTCTAGGTCTCGTATCCAGAATACATGATCTGAAGTCGATGGAAAGAGACCCACTGAAAGGAGAGCATTAAGGAATCTCTCATCAATCAGCATGAGGAACAAAGTAGGAGCTTCATGATTTGGTGGAGATCGAACGAAGAACATGTTCACGAAACAACAACCTTGTGCATCTTTCGCGTGTGCCAAATGAAAGTGGTACATGAAAAATACCCTCTGACTAGTAGCCAATGATGAAAACTGCTGAAAAAGGTGAGGAAACCACCAATAAGGCTAATGGAATCTAAGACACTGCATGAATCCCAAAGTGTGAATGGATGTCTTGCCGTTGAACATAAGGGAAACCACCTAGTCAACGAGCCATGATGAAATGTCGATTGCTAGGTTCAAGGTGAATTACCAATGATGAAAGTAGGGCCAGGGTGCATCATAAGACCAAAGTATCATGTGATTCTGAGACAAAATGAGGGTATGGACGACATGCAAAGTCAAGATTTCTGAGGAGTGGTTGACACAGGTTGATAGACTTCCATTGAATAAGATCATGAGACATACGATGGACTCTGGCATCATAGACTTAATGATTTGACAATTAGATGCAAGAGGCATCCATAATATTCTCTATAGTGGTTGGAAGATTAACCAGTCGATAGAGAAAATTCTATAACGAGATCAGCTTCCTAAGGCCATGCTAAACCAAAATTATGATGACGCAAGGACTCAATAACTTTGTGCTCTGTTCAAAGGCGAAACAACTGCTGCCAATTACAATATAGTACTCTCTTCCCGCTCGTCTTTTTTTTTGTTTTTTCATAACAAGTGAATGTTATGATACAGAGGAGGGAACAAGTGTCACAAGTAAGCAAAAATAGTTCCAACAGTGGAACATACCTATGCTCAATGAAAGGAAATGCATGCAAGAGATGGACACTCAGGGTGATGTTCCCTCCAGGGTATAGGGTGTCAAATTGTGAAGGATATAAACAAGGCTCTGCTTGGTTGAGAATGAAAACTGCTTGGGCCATGGTTTATAATGCAAAGTGAGAACCAGCTAAAGGCTCAATACTACAAGCAAGGGCATGAGATGCAATCACAATTTAACGCCAAAAAATGTCCTTTTTTATATATTTTAGTCTACTTGGTGTTGAAAAGGGGTAAACTTGTGCCGAATAGACGTCTTTTCAAATCCAATTTACGAGTGTGAAAAAGACAAGTTCACTTGGTGATATTTTCGATTTTTCATAGTGAGTCAGAAAAGAGCTTAACTAAGACTCATGATCTTTCAAATCCAATTTTAACGAGTGTGAAAGGGACAAATCACTCAACGATATTTTCGATTTTTGATAGTGAGTCAGAAAAGAGCTTAATTGAGACTCATTGGGAGATTCTAGGAGGAAAGTCACGGGGGAGGCCAAGGCTCCTGTGCGGACCTTCTGTGGAATGTCAGTATCTTACAAAGAACCAACACAATATTGGGAAGACCCAAATCTCTCCAAGTTGAGGTGGGAAAAGTGATAATGGAGGTTATCGTCTCCATTTTATATCGGATAATGTATCTTCCTAGAAAACACATTGGCAGAGACATTGGATACCCCATAAGACCATCCCAATCAAAGGGAACCTTATCAAGACTTGGAGGGAGAGAAATCGGGAAGAGTAAAACTCTCTCTTGTTTAGAAGGTGAAGTGCTAGAAATGCTAAGGACATGTCATAGAAGGTATAGAACCAGAACTAGGAGAGGGTGATCGACAAAAAATTGCATTAGTGTGACCACTTCCTTAGACTTGTCACTCTCCAAGAGAAGAGTGGGGTTGGTCAAAGATTGCATCGATATGACCACTTCCTCAACCATTGGTTGAATAGGATGCAAGACAATAAGGTCAAGAGGTGCATCACCCCAAAAAACAGGAGTATTGTTGGTCGAAGATTGCATTGACATGACTATTGGTTGAACAATATGCAAGACAACAATGTCAAGAGATGCATCACCCCCGAACATAGGAGAGGTGTCGGTCGAATATTGCATCGACAGGACCACAGGTTGAAAGGGATGTGAGACAACAAGGTCAAAGGATGCATCAACCCTTAAAGGAAAAGGGGTGCCAATCGAAGATTGCATTGACATGACTATTGTATCAACCAAAGAAGGAACAAAGTGTTGTGAAACCATAGATGCCTCAAAACCCGAAGGGCCCTTAGGTGAGCTCCACACTTCAAGCATCCCAACAGTAATAGGACACAAACGAGTAAGGTGACTTCCTTCACAAGTCCTGCAAAGGAATATAGGCTTACATCTGAGATGTCTAGGCTTCTCAATCATATGAATGCCCCCATCATGACTTGCAGTGGTTGGTGACATGCTCCCAGCATGACTTGCAGAGGCTAGTATCAAATCTCCAACATGACTAGCAGAGGTTGGTGATGGATCCCCAACATGACTAGCAGAGGTTGGTGATGGATCCCCAACATGACTAGCAGAGGTTGGTGATGGATGTGCAGTGTGACTAGTAGTGACCAGACATGTTCCCCCAGTATGACTTGCAGCGGTTGGTTGCAGGTCTTCAACATGACTCACAGAGGTTGTCGACCAATCTCCAACATGACTAGCAGAGGTTGGTGATATAATTCCAGTATGACATGCAGTGACTGGACTTGTGCCCCCAGTATGACTTGTAGCGGCTAGTTGTTGGTCTTCAACATGACTTGCATAGGTTGTCGACCAATCCCCAACATGACTAGCAAAGGTTGGTGATATACTTCCAGTATGACACACAGTGACTAGACTTGTGCCCTCAGCATGACTTGCAACGGCTGGTTGCAGGTCTTCAACATGACTTGCAGCAACTGGTTGCAGGTCTTAAACATGACTTTCATAGGTTTTCGACCAATCCCCAACATGACTAGCAAAGGTTGGTGATATACTTCCAGTATGATAGGCAGTGACTGGGCTTGTGGCGGTAGTGAATTGTGGCATTTTAGACCAAGCTCCAAGAAAAGATTGGTTCTAAGAAATTGCAGGTTAGGAAGGATCTTGGTTTACACCTTGTACCTGTCCATCAAGATAGTATCCTCCTCCAGATTGATTCATAGAGGGTTGTAGGGGCATCGACACTGAGGAAGATGCTTGCGAAGAGAAAGTAACATGACAAGGGTTACTCATGTGAGGATATATGTTGCCCCTAGATGAAGTAACTTCGTGAGGGGGGTTGCCAATACTATAAAAATAACTCCCCCCAGATGAAACACCAAAGGGAAGACGAAGGTCCGCCATGGGAAAAGTGTTCATAAGAACTGACATATCAGAAGAAGGATAAGTGGATGGAGTGTAAAAAGTAGAAGGATTTCTTAATTGGGTAATTTCTTCTCGCATAGTGGACTCGTAGGAAGGAAGATTCCAACCTCCTACCATAAGAGGTATTTGAAGGATATGACTCCCACCAAATGGAGAGGGATAAGAAGGAGGCATCATGCCCCCAGACCCAAAACTTATATTCGCATAAGGAGGTGAGACAGAGGATGGCAAGTGCGGCGACATATCATACATACCATGAGAAATATGATTAGAGACCCAAGGCGTTGACTGAGTATTATAATTTTATATACCATAATAAAAAGCGGAAGGTTCCATCCCCATGAAATGAGTAGGCATCATGGGGTGGGTAGTAGTAAATGAGGGAGCAAAAGAAACCCCACTTTCCATGATAACAAAGCCTCAGCACGAAATCCTATAGTCAACTAATAATCAAAGAGCATACCAAAAAGTCAGACGACCAATATGCATGCAAACAGGCTAAAGTGGCTGAGCAACCTCCCTCACTAAAGAAGGCAGGTCTCGTCCAAGAGGGACCAGAGACTCCCTGCTAACGTTTGGAGGTAAAAAAATCTGTTATAGGGGCCCTCATAGGCTTAACAACCAGTCGGTCAGATCCCCCCAGAGAGGTAATCTTCCATAAAGGTTGTGTGATGTTTAACCCCTATCTGACCCAGGATACGAGTAGAATAACCCATGCAATTAACCTATGAGAAACCTAAGTCAAGCAACTAATCGACCACTGTATAACCGATGCACAGGTGAACAGTTGTAAGTCTGGATTACTGTATGGGCAGGGTAG
Source organism: Picea engelmannii (assembly GCA_009831015.1). NCBI lineage: Eukaryota > Viridiplantae > Streptophyta > Pinopsida > Pinales > Pinaceae > Picea > Picea engelmannii. The sequence continues at coordinate 13,208 of ML808302.1, forward strand.
CAAAGACTGAAACCTTGAAAGTACCGCCTCTCACAGAGGTATGGGCACTAGAAAGATCCCAAAATATGAATAAATCCATAGAAATATCCCTGACGCTAGGTGAGTATCTAGGGTTTATCCCTTCAACTAACTTCGCGCGACCTCATGATTAACTTTGGTGTGAGTAGAACCTCATGATATTACCAATTATACAATGGATTTCTCAACTTCCTATCTCAGACACATAATTTGAATTAATTGCCTTGGAGAAGTTTACTCACAAAATCCTATTCCAAGGCACTAAATCCTAGGCTAGTTTGTGCACCCTAAAAAATAAAATCACGACTAATCAATTTTAGTTTAAAACGTAAATTTTATTGGTCGTGATTACTCATAGAGGTATGGAAATCAAACTCATGGTGTTATGACTCTGCATGAAAATAAAAATAGATATAATGCAAATCCTGACTTTAACTTTTCAGTGAATTATATGCTAAATAAAAACAGTGCAATCTTCAATTTTAACTCTGCAACTCAGAAGTAAAATGCAATCTTTCACTAAATGTGCTAAGCTAATGATAAAGGTTCAAAGACAAAAATACCAACCAATGCAAAATGCCTATTTTTTGTATTTTCAATGTATTTAAAAGGAAATGCATGGACTGATAAGCGACTTGATATATAACTTCTACTGTGTATAAAAGAAATCACTTGAGCAAAATACCAAGAAGCTAAGCAAACATCCCAACTACCAAGGACAAATCAAAAATGGAAAACAAAGAGAAAGATGCCGCCCAAAAATTCAACTCCAAAAAGGTTTCATGTCATCCCAGATAATCACAACAGGTACCACAGAGACCTAAGAAGGCTCAGTCATCCTCAAAACCTACCTAGCAGTCACTAAACCAAGAAAACAAGCAAGGGGAAAGTGGTATATGCTCTTGTTCAAGAGAAAAGGACGTATATACACCTCTTATAGTGGGACAACAAGCGTATACACACAGTTGTCGGGGGAAAAAGGGCATATATCTTTTAAAACAAGGCTAGGTAAGGTTAAAAGGCTGAAAACTCAGACCCAGAGTGAACAGACTCTGTCCATATGTGATACAACAAGAAATACAAAGGAAAAAGAGCAATGTAAGAAGGAAAAATACTTCAACCCTTAGAAAGAATATCTTCCCCAGTGAAGTCACCAATTCTGTTATAAGGGAAAAACTCTCTATGGCCAAGGGTAAACCACAACAAATAGGTATGACTGCAGAAATCAACTCAATTCCAACATGTGCTATATAGACTAATGTGCAATACAAGGAAGAAGCCTACCTCGATCCAATCGTTTGATGTCATTCCACCGTTGAGAACTTTGACCCAAAGCTTTACACCTGCAAGAAGTTCTCAATAGACAAGTGATGCAAGTATATAGTGACAGTATATAAAATGAGTTAGCACATGAGATAGCATAATCCATTAATAAACATTACAAACATGCCCGTGGATAATAATCATATATTTTCAAGATATCGATAGTATGGGAAAGGAGTATTTCTATTAATAATTGATCAACAAAAGTGTAAACATTACAGACTTCCGTTTCGGCACTGTTCGAAACTGATAAACCAAGTTCCTTCCAACTGGGTCTCCACCACTTCAATCCTCCACCAAAGGAAAGCTCATAGCAAAGAGGTAATGAGGTCCTCTCGACAATAAGGAAAGAGCTTGGGGGATGAACACTGTGATCAGACTTGAGGGAAAAAGGGATGCAGACTCAATATGAAGTAATTTCTCCAGAGTAACTTTGCTCTCAAAGTTGAATGCTTTCTCTCTCTTTTTCCATAGCTCGAAATTGTGCTCTTATAGCCTCTAGAATGAAACTGAAGGGTATTTTTGGAACATTTCCAGTATATGGAAGGAAAAAGATCAGAGATCATTTGTCGTGACATGGAAACCTGACCTCATTTTGTATTTTCTGGCACAAATCCCAATATATGCGAACTGTAGTGGAGCAACAAGTGTATATGCATCTTATAAAGCAGTCAGGGAGCGTATATGTGGAAAAATATATATTTTTGGCTCTGGATTTATCAAAAAGGGGGTTGATAAGTCTGCATAGGGAAATGGAAAAAGGCCCTCTGTGCAAGATAGAAATGGTGAGGCAAATCTTGCTATAACACAAGGGAAAAAAGGGATTATATGTTTGAACATATCTATTGAGAACAATTTTGTAATTTCTTATGGGTGTCCCTTTTTTAACAATTTTGTCACTTTTTTGGTGCTTATTACTTTAGATGGTTTCCCTTGCATACCTTTAATTTCAATTTCCTTTCTTTCCAAGAAAAATCTCATGAAAAGTTCCTAAAAATTATATCCATTATTCTGTTGACGGGCGAAATCGACCGTCCGTCAACTGAGAGAGTGGAACCGGTCCGGGGTTGTCTAATAACCCAAGTAGCTTGGGATGAACCACCCTGACGGGTTTAGCGGCTCCATTAGCCGATCTAAGGTCCTAAAAGAACAAAAGAATACTAATCTAAACTAACTAATCTAACTAAAACTAAATAAAACAAACTAAACTAACTAACAATAAACTAAACTAAATAAAACAAACTAAACTAACTAACAATAAACAAAACTAACTATTAAACTAATCTAATTAAAACTAACTAAATAAAACTAATTATAAAAACAAACTAAACTAATATAACTATTCTATAAACACAATCTACTAATTACTACTATACTAACTCTAACTAATTAACTATCTAACTACTAACTGCAATATAACTTATTCACAAAATGTACAATATCCACAATTTACAGATTTAAATAAAACATCAAAAACTCATTTGCATTCTTCCCTAAGACAGCGAGAAATATTTTTGTTTCTTTTATAATTTTTATGAACAGAAATAAAACAGAAAAAATAACGAAACTAAATCACTAACCTAAACTACGAATATATCTAATCAAACTACTTGAATTATACTAAACAAATTAACGAAAATAAATCATAAACTAACCTGGAGAAACGCTTCAGATTTGCCTTGTGTATGATGACTATTCTAGCAGATCGGAGGAAGGAAACTCGCACCAAATAATCCAGAAGCTTCTCGTAAATGATAGCTATAGTGCTCTCTAAGTTTGTTTACAGGACAAACAAGACATAAAAATCACAACAATCATATGATTTATAAATCTCCACAATTAGGTAAACCTGTTATGCAAAAACTTATACTTTATAATTCAATTGATGAAGAAGAGAAATCTGTCATTCATAAACTGAATCAAGTAATTGTTGTGATTTGAAGTAATGGAAGAAATCAGACATAGATCATATTAATTAATTCATATCATTTGCAAAAGACTATGATAGCTAAAGTAGTCACTAGTCAAATGCAAATTGATAAGCATAACATGAAACAAAAGATTGATATTATGAAAAGCGAAAGCTATAGAAGAACATCAACTTCTGTCTCATTCTGTATTACATATCCGTAATCCTAGTTCTCCCACAAGCAAGGATGATCCTTATTACACAAAAAATAAGTATTTAAAGGTTTTCCACAGGGTAAAACCTCCCTGTGGAAGTTATAAAACTGTTTACATAAAATCTGGGAAGATATCCAATTCAACTACACTAAGAAACTAAAATAAAAGTAAAACATCCAAATATCCTCTAGACTGTCCATCAAATCCCATGCAATTCGAATTCACCTGAAAAGGACAAAAATGAACAAATTAGAAGGATCTTTTATTAATAAAATGATAAGAAATTTAATTCTATAGACTGGCTACAAAATCATCTGATTTTGTAGCTAGTCTAAATAAGGTACAGAATCAACATTAAAATCGATTAAAGAATCTTTTAAAGAATTCCATTTAATTGACATCCAATAGCCATTTGAAAACAAATTATTTAATTTTAGTTTGTTATAACATTTGAAATCAAACAAGATCTGAATCAATGAATGCCTACAGAGATAGGCGTACTCTGTTTCTTGTGTCACCACAAAATTGAATGAACAGAACCATAATCCAAACATTGTGAAATCTTTTGATATCAATTTGGAATCGACACAATCAAAACAAATTGCATACAATTGTTATGCTATCTTATCAGCAAGGGATACGATCGGAGTCAAACAAGATCGTTATCAAATCGTTATCACTGTGTTGACATAGCCACAAATAGATTAATTCAAACTGGCACGAAAATCAATTGAAATAAAATCGTAACAGGATCGATTGATTAGCAACAGAATTTGTAATTTGTTACTGCGAATTGGGCAAACAAGATCATTTTGACTTTGGTCAAAATCGTTCATTTGGCAATGGATTATAATCGGATTTGACAAGAGTAACGAATGTTGATCAATTTGTTTTACGAATCAAACAGAAAAGCAATTAAAACACTAGTCTGGTTCATTGAACAATCTTTCCAACTCATAATCCAGTCAGAATAGAAGTGAATCAAACAGAAAAGGTTTTAACATAGTGATAACGAATCAAAAACATTCCACGATTCGGGCGCATTCACACAAGTTTAGTGAGATCATTTTTTATAAAAACATAGTATTTTTTTCCAAATTAAATTGAACAGAGTGGTACTCAGGATTTGGAAAATCATATGACACAGCATATCATAACAACTATACTCCCGAGATCGTGTACCAATCACAGCATACAAATCATACGAGATCGAATCCGAGCATAATCATATTCTAAATTGAGTATGGGACTTCTCGTGCGGAGTGGATACAAAACGAATTGTATTGAAAACACACCATTAATTTCGTTACTTCACTCAGACAAACTTAGCAAATGAAATCCAAACGAATACATTCAAATCCAATAAAAATCTATGAGAAAATCGTATATCAAATCGAAATTCCTTCTATTTTTATCAAAACGAAACCATGCACAGAATGATCACCGAATGACAGAGGCATTTGGATGAGTGACAGAGCTATTTAAAAACAGAATACAAATCATTATATTAACCTAAATTATTCACAACAAACGATATCAAATTTTCATACCTGTACAGCGACGAGACGGCTTGATCATGCCAATTTAGAGTTGACAACGGCTGTGGCTGATTCAACGTTTTTGAAAAGGATGGAGCCTGTTGTCTTCTACTTCTTATCAGCTGCTTGGAGCTTGGCTCTTTGATTGGTTAGCACTGCAATCTGGTCTTCCAGTGATTGAATTGTTTATTGTAGTATGGGAACATCAATGTAATATTGTTCCAACCATGAATCGCATTGGTCACAGGGTGACTGTGTGGGTTTAGAAAGAGCAGGCGAGGGTTTGGCCAAATGACCAAGGGTTTCAAGAGGCAATTTAATACTCGGGTAGCTAGGGTCGTTCTTTAGGCAGGGGGGAAGGTTAGATACGAAATCATAAGGGGGATCGGGACATAAGCCCTGCGAGTAAGGGTACTCGCTAGCTAAAAAACATTCCACGTCAAAATCAGAATCCTCACTTAGGACGATAGGCTTTGAGTCAACAGAGGGTTTAGGTTTGTTCCTGGCCATCCGTGAAATCAAACTTGCGTTCTTTTTACCCTTAGCGTTAGCAGTAGGTTTTGCCTTGGGCTTCTTGCTCACAGGTAAATTATTAGTCTCAACTTTCTCAATAACAGTGTTGGGTAAGTCAATACCAAGGTCGGCCGAGGGTTTAGGAAGTAATACATGGAAGGGCATAGGCGGCTCGGCCTTGGTTTCATTCACCATAGGCTTGTCAACCTGGACCGAGTTCGGGTCCTCTAAATCATTTCGAGCAACGAAAGTGCTCCAGCTATCCCCGTGCAAACCCAAATGATAAACAACGATAAGCTTAATAAGCCCATAGTGGAACAGGCTACTGTCAGCCTGCTGCCTTCTGAAACTTTTCGAAATTTTATACAGGTTACGATGAAAATAAAAGGGCATATTCAATGAGTATCCCATAAAAATCATAAGCAAACGTAGGTGGTAGAGAAACACAAGTCCGTATCGACCTTCACAGGTCACGAACTGTTTGATTACCATCAAATTATCGTGCCATCGTGGTTTAAGTGTAGAGATGGGCATACCTCTGTCACAAGAGGTGACTTTGCACGAGAGGAACAATAGTCTCCATGGGACCTCCTTGACCTTAAAATTTTTTAACCAACATTGTCCTGTGGCAGGTAACCCTGTGGAAAGACTGATAAATTTCTCATCAATTTCCAACTGTATGTCACCCACCTTGGCTCTACAGCCATCGAAGGTCATGGAAAACTATCGTGCTACACAGAGATTAAAACCCTCAAATCGTTTCACGAAGGTGAGCCACCCATTATCTTCCAAGTCTTTGCGGGCATTATCAAACATTAACAGGGCTTGGTTGCCATTTGGCTCGATCCGCATGACTGGTGCCATGGAGCCGAGCACATGGTAAACCGAGGGTTTGGATTACAACACACACACAGGAGCAGAGATGTGCGTTGGTAGAAGAAGTGAATGGTGATAAGTGGTAGGCATAAATGCCATCATGCGAAGGTGGTGGAGTTATTCACTGCCATGCATAACAATTATGGTCAATAGTACTACCGCCGACGTTCATAGTTGTTATACCAACTATAGCATAGTTTAACACCCAAGTCATTTGCCCAACCAATGAAACAATGGTAAGTGTATAAAAAAACATGTTCAATCGATGTTATACCAAAGTTTGAAACCATTAATCATACGATTTAAAACTAATAGCATATGTTTAACCATGCGCCAATGTATTGTAACAGCTCATGTCCATAATTTAACCTAGGTGCCAATAGGTATTCATATAATCAACATAAGTATCATATTAGAAAGATATATATGAAAGATTTAACCATAACACCCATGTATCTTATGACACCAAAAGGTCAAGTAAATCAAATAAAAATGCAAACCCAAATATTAATGCATTGCAAACTCAATGAAACCCAGTCACACAATCAATATAAGAATGTCCAATGAGTATAGTTCGAAAGTTCTGCCAGCTACAAAAGGTAAGTGCAATAGGCATATCAACAAAAGATAATGACAGTTCAGATAGTGGTCGAAATACGACTTCGAAAGATTAAGTTTTCACGCTTACATTCGTGAAAACAAAACAAAAATAAGTGTGTAAATGTCGCAAAAAATGAAAATGTCGTTGATTTGAAAATTGCGACAAAAAAATTGATGTTTGCAAGACATAGGTGTAGGAAGCTTATAGGATCATAAACAAATGTGAATCGGTTGCCAACAATGGCGACACACTGGTAGAAGCAGTTATCTCTAGAAAAATGAACAAATTTAGATTAGGACGACAAAGATAATTCCAATTCAAAAATAACAACCAAAAGATCGTATAAACATCATCATTAACCATGTTTTCCAGCAGTGTTTCAAAAGATGAAAACCAATAACAGTCTTAAGATTAGCAAGTCACGATATTAAAGATAAAATCTCCAATATTGTTGGCATAGCCACTGCTGCCAGCAGGCGTTCATAGCCTCGAGAGGGTTGCCATTTAACCCACTTTGACATCTGTATCCTGTTAAGAAGTTCTGGATCAGAACAAAGGACATTAAAGAGGTTTATTTTTTACGAATTTTCATGCACCCAACATTGCTTCGTTGCCAGCGGACCTGTTCAGTACCCCGACAAAGTTGTCTTGGCATCATGCATGCATTTACCCGCTACCAGCAGACCTGTTCAGCATCCCGAGGGGTTTACAAGCACTTCCCACAGCTCTTCTTAATAATAATAATTTTGTTTTTCATAGGTATGTAGCTGAGTGGGGTGACACTGAAAATCTTGATATTTTAACATATTTTTTAGACCTCATCTGAATTTTTTTAGAACTGTCCTTTATTTAGATCCAGATATGTTTTATTTACAAAAACAACTTTCTATGACAGGGAGACATCTTTTGAGTCATTCCTTTACGTAAAAGGGACAACGTAAAAAGATAATAGATGATCATGACAAGCTTTGCTTAGAGATTGAAATCAGTCAACTTCTTTTAAACAACAAATTTTTCCAACACAGCTATAAGTTTTAGAAATATGCCATTGATGTTTGTACAAATTTTTCAGAAGTTATTTCAGCAAAGGAATTTTCTATCGTCTTTGTTTGAATAACTAAGTGTACGGGTATGTGTAAAAAAAAAAAACATAAACTGATAAATTCAAATCAAAATCAAAACAGAAAACAAGCGAAAACACAAACAAAAATAATATATATACATAATATACAAGGGTAGTTATCAAGCAAAGTATCTCTTCAGGGCTTGGCCATTCATCGGGTAGGTGTCAAGCTACCCTTCAAGATTCTGCAATCGAAAGGAACTAGGACCCAACTTTTCAGCAATTAAAAACAGTCCAACCCACAAGTTTTGAAATTTTGTGTGTTCTCCCTTTCCTTCGTGTGGTTTGTCCCACTTTAAGATGAGATCACCTACTTCAAAATTCCTATCAGAAGCAGAGTTAGAATTGAACCATCTTTTAACCAATTGTTGATGTTGATCTAACTTACGTTTATCTTGGGCTCTTACTTCTTCTAGCTTCATCAAAGCGTTAATTCGATTTTCTAAAGGGGGACAATCTTCTTCTTGGACTTTCTGTGACAACTGAAGCGAAGGAATAAGGATGTGAGGTGGTAGAATTGCTTCTCTGCCATAAACGAGAAAAAAGAGGGAGTTTCCTATAGCATCTTTTGGTGTTACCCTATCATCCCATAGTGCGTTCAGCAACGCATTGTGCCAATTTTTGTGATTTTCAACCATGGTTTTCTTGATAATTTTAATCAAGTTCTTGTTTGTTGATTCTACTAATCCTTTTCCCTGGGGGTAGTAACTAGAAGAATAATTCAACTTAATTCCTTTCTCCAAAGCGAACTCACTCATCTCAGGAGAAGAAAAGTATGAAGCGTTGTCAAAGACTAAACAGTCTGGGATACCAAACGAGTGATAATATTCGAGTTTAGAAAGGCGATTACCTGACTGGTGTTGACATTTCTTAGCGCAGCAGCTTCAGACCATCGAGTAAAATAATCTGTGGCTGTCACAATATACTTGTGTTGTTGTAAGGACGAAGGGTTAATTGGACCTATGATATCAAGGCCCCGTTGCTATAAAGGAGAATCTACTGAAATGGGTTGCAAGGGAAAGACTGGTTTTTGCAACCACCATGATGCTTTCTGACAGGTGATACATTTACGATACAAGGCATGGGCATCCCTAAAAAGCGTGGGCCAGTAATAACCGGCTCTTAAAACCTTATGAGCAGTGGTCTCACCACCAAAGTGACCACCAGCTTCTCGTTCATGCAACTCGAGCAAGACTTTTTCTGCTTCGTCTTTTTCAAGACAACGCATCAGTATGTCGTCAAAATTCTGACGAAACAGTAAACCGTTAACCAAATGAAAGGAGGCAGACTTTAGCCTCAACGCTCTTCTCTTGGTGGGGTCAAGGTGACAGGGTGCTGACCCATGTTCAAGACATAACCTAATATTTTCGTACCAAGGGCTAACAAGGTTTTGTGCGCAACCGATTAGGCTTTGATAGCTTTGTCCTAGGTTTGACGTATCACTATCTTCTTTCTGTCCTATTTCCGAATCAAACACCAACTTACATAACCCTTGGCCTCTCACAATCCAAGCTGGGGTGATTTCTAAGTCATACTCCTGCAAGGAGGTGACCCAGTTAGCTCTCTTCTCTCCTAACTCCTTCTTCACTAGCAAGTACCTCACAGCTGGGTAAGGGACAATGACTTTTGTCCTTGACTTCAAAAGATAGGACCGGAAGTGCTTAACTGCTTTGAAAACAGCGTAGGCTTGCCGATCAACCGCTGGGTAGTTAAGTTCAGCACCTTTGAAATCAAAGCTCATAAAGGCGATGGGTACTTCGTGGTTCTCGATATTCTTCTGAGTTAGGACGGTGACATAGGAACAGTTAGAGGAAAAAGTATAGAGTGTAAAATCTTGAGAGAAGTCAGGGCTCATGAGAGACGGAGCATCTATTATGGCCTTCTTTATGGAATTGAAAGCTCGATTTTCTGTGGGTCCCTAGTGATATTGAGTGTCTTTCTTAATTAGATTCTGTAGAGGCCTAACCATTTCAAAGAAACTGGGGACAAATCTCCTCATGAAGTTAATCTGGCCTAAGAAAGACTGCATCAATTTTTTGGATGTAGGAGGAGGAAGTTTTGTGATGCCTTGAGTCCTTTCGGGGTCAATAATCATCCCTTCACTAGACACAATGAATCCCAAGAGTTTACCCTGTTCTACTGCAAAGATGGATTTTTTGGGGTTCAAGGAGATGCCGTATTTACGACATCATAGCAGAACGTCTCGTAAGTGAGCTAGATGATCGTCTTTGGTTTTAGAATAAATAGTCACATCATCTAAGTAAACTACGACGGACTGATTGATTAAGCCTTGAAAAGAAATGTCCATTGCTCTCTGAAAGGTAGCACCAGCATTAATCAATCCAAAGGGCATTTTACGATAAGCATAAGTGCCCCATGGGGTACGAAAGGTAGTTTTGAGTTGGTCTGGTGGAGACATCAGGACTTGGTTGTATCCAGAGAAACCATCTAACAAGGATAGCCTCTCGGAACCAAATACCTGTTGAAGGATCTGTCCCATGGGTGGGACAGGATAGTTATCTTTATCAGACGCTCTATTGAGGTTTCAGAAATCAACGTAGAGTCAGATTTCCCCATTTTGATTCCAAACTGGGACAAGGTTGGACACCCATTGAGTGTGCCTAACAGGAAAAATTATTTTAGCATTAAGGAGCTTATTCAATTATTTTTGAACGGTCGGTTCAAGTTTAGGGTGCATCTTCCTTAGTTTCTGTTGGAAGGGCAAGGTTTGGGGTTTCATCGGAATGACATGTTGTATGATATTAGGGTCGAAAGTTTTAAGATCATCATACGTCCATGCAAAGACATCCTTAAATTATTTAAATAATTTAACAAATGCAGCTTTTTCTTGTTGAGAACATCCCAATCCCAGGTTAATGCACTGAGAATTTTCACTAGTTCCTAAGTTCACTTTTTCATAAGACAACGAGGAACTATTGGTTTTACAATTGACCGTCTTTTTAAATTTATCTTCAAAATCATAAAACTTCTCTAATCTAACTATAGATTTGGGTATGGAATTTACCATGTCCGATAGAGCTTCAGGAGATTTCAGATCAGGTATTACCATAAAATCGTGCAAATTGTCGTGGTGCATGCGTTCATCTATCACCACGCCTTGAAAGGTTTCTTCCATGTGCAGAAAGTTAATGATCTGTTGATCGTCGTCAAATACTCTCCAGTTCGTGATATTTTCAGGAATAGATGATCGAAACAACAACTCAAAGGAGAATGTGTCTGGAGACAAGCCTTTTGCAGGAAGAATTTTAGAAGCTACATTAGCTAATAGATCTGCTTCAACATTATTTAATCTAGGAATGGAATTTATATTGAAAGCAGAAAATTTATTCATTAAACTCCATACCTCAGACTGGTAGCTCTTGAGATGCGGAGAGAGACAGTGGATATAATCTCTTACCTATCTAACCACTATTTCAGAGTCGCCAAATACAACCAGGTTTTGAATGTTCATATCCAGAGATTTTCTGAGATCTTGCAGTAAAGCCTCATATTCTGCAATATTATTAGTGCATTCAAATTCTAGTCTACATGCAATTAATGTCTTGTTACCTGCCGGATCGATAATGATGCAGCCTACACCAGATCCTTCTTTAGACTTAGATCCGTCGAAATAAAGAGACCAAATTTGGTTTCCATCAGGAACATGGGACTATTGTATAGAAGTTGTTGGTTGCATATATGCTACAATCTCAGACTGTTGTTCTGGATTGATGATAGGTGAAGCCTCGACCATGAAATTTCCGAAGAAGGTGTCCATCCCTTGGACTTCGGGTGAATCAGCAGAAGGTGTATATGGTTCGTTAGGATCGTTCAAATCTATGACCGTGAACTTAAGGTAGCGCTCACGATTCACCCTGATCTTGTTAGGCTTACCGTTCTCCGGAAGCCATAGGTGAGACCAGTCTGTTGCAAAGTAACCATGTAGCTTCTCCGACTAGTCCCTGCTTAAAAACAGACCATACACTTCTGGAATATCCACAACAATTATATCAATAACCTGATGAACCTTAGGGTTAGACGATAATCTAATAAGTACATTTTTTAGTTCGCCTATAACTTTGACATTTGTCCGATCAAGTTGTATGATTTTTAAAGTAGATGGTTCCACTTCAGCGTTAATCTTCTGGGAGACATACCAAGGCATCACATTGGATGACTCTCTTGAGTCCACCATACAATTATGCACGTTTCTGTTGAAAATTTTGAAAGTTAACAAGAAAGGAGGTACATTTTTGCGAGTGCTAAGAGTAGTAGCTTGTGGCTTTTTACTCGCAGTTTCTAAAGATACTTTATCTACATTATTTACATTATTTACATTACTTACAGGAAGGCTTCCTCTATCTTGAGGCTCAGGATTATTTTTAGTGGAAGTCTTCTGGGGGACTTTGCTTTGCACAACCTTGTTACCACTTGAATTACCATTTTTGTCATTCTCTGAAATATTTTGCAACATTTTTTTAACAAGAAATGGAAACTTCAATAACTCATAAATAGAAATGTTAGCCCTTAACTTTTTAAGATCTTCAACAAAATCATAATCTAAGTTGGGGTTCGCATTACTCTGTTTAGTCTCAGTTGATTTAGATTGCTTTGGAGGCGAAGTTGTAGTGTTTTCAGTAAAAGGTTTGTTTGTTGTCTTACTCCTAGTATTATAAGGGTGAACAGTCTCGAAGTTGGCTTGAAAGATGTTATCCGAGAAGTGTCCAAAGCTGTTTGGAGAAGACTCTTCTTCTTGAACTATTTCTTGTTCAACTACCTCCTGAGGGATCTCAGGGGGTATCAAGTTATCTTGGGCTTCTAGAATTGTTTGAAGGGCACATTGCAAACTTTCTAGATTTAAGCCTTCGGGGTTTGGATTGGGTCGATTGGTAGGAAAAGGATTTCGGAAAGGGGGTTTGTAGGCTCCTTTACTCGAGGAAGCTTCTTCGGTTGATATTTTTAAGTCTATAACTTGATTCGACAGTTTTTGAACAACTTTAGTTAAGTTTTCCAAATCAGAGTTTTCAGGTTGTGTTTTACTTTGAGTGGGTCTGGGTAGGATTTCAATCTTCTTTTTGGAAGAAGAACTAGTCTCAGTTTCTTTGTTAGAAGAGTCTTTAAGACTAAGTATATCTTTTTCAATCTGGCTGGCCTCCTCGAAGGCCTCTAACAATGTGGCTTTCTTAGATCGTTTAACCCAAATAACTATGCTTTGATGTAAAGCTTTAGTGTAGTAAGCTATTATAAGACTTTCAGCAGGCATAGAATCTGCAGGAATTCGGTTTTTAAGTGTTAAGAATATTTGATTAAAGTCTTTAACTTTTTCTTTTGGGTTCATTCTTAAGCTAGAAATATCCATGACTAGGACTTCCAGAGGCTTACCGCCTCCGAATTTTTCCAAAAAGCATGACTCAAACTTTTCCCAAGACACGATGGTATGGGGTTGTTGGGAAAATTACCATGTGCATGCATTACCCTCAAAAGTATAAGGGAACAACCTACAGACAACGTCTTCATGTTCGACATTACGGAGTCTTATGGCTAACATAATTTTTTTATGTGATCTTCAGCTATCTGTTTTGAGTCAGGATCAAACTTGGGAAGCCATTTCTCCGGGTGTTTAGGTAAAGGGTGTACGGCAGGATTGTTCTGATTTTCCATTGGGGTAGTGGGTGTGGAAGGCTAAGAAGGAGAATTGCCTTCGTCAGAGGAATATCCTCCAGAAGAGGGAGGAGATGATGGAGGTGGTGAAGGAGGTATCCCAGATCCTCCTGCAGCAGGATGTGAGATTGGATCTGAGGGATTCATAGTGATGTTAGTGTCACCTAATTGTTCTCTGATATCAGAGAAGTCCAAAGGTTGACCCCACATACGGTTTGGTTTCCTAAGACAAGCTAAGGCACTATGTGTTTTTATAAGAGATTGACGGACAATATCTTGTATGTCACCACCTGTAGGATTAGGGGTTGCTGGCTCAACTGTGATCTATGGATCGTTGGTTGAATTAGTTGTTGTTTGAAGGGGAATATTATCATGTGAATGGCTTCTAGTCACTATAGGTGAGTGATTAGGGGGTGGATGAGTCTTGCGACCACCTCGTGCCATTAATTAAGTTCAGGCCCTCCTTCTAGTGCCATTTGTTGATGGACGAAATCGACCGTCCGTCAACTGAGAGAGTGGAACCGGTCCGGGGTTGTCTAATAACCCAAGCCGTTTGGGATGAACCACCCTGACGGGTTTAGCGGCTTCGTTATCCGATCTAAGGTCCTAAAAGAACAAAAGAAAACTAATCTAAACTAACTAATCTAACTAAAACTAAATAAAACAAACTAAACTAACTAACAATAAACAAAACTAAATAAAACAAACTAAACTAACTAACAATAAACAAAACTAACTAATAAACTAATCTAATTAAAACTAACTACTAAACAAACTAAATAAAACTAATTATCAAAACAAACTAAACTAATCTAACTATTCTATAAACACAATCTACTAATTACTACTATATTAACTCTAACTAATTAACTATCTAACTACTAACTGCAATATAACTTATTCACAAAATGTACAATATCCACAATTTACAGATTTAAATAAAACCTGAAAAACTCATTTGCATTTTGCCCTAAGACAATGAGAGATATTTTTGTTTCTTTTATAATTTTTATGAACAGAAATAAAACAGAAAAAATAATGAAACCAAATCACTAACCTAAACTACGAATATATCTAATCAAACTACTTGAATTATACTAAACAAATTAACGAAAATAAATCATAAACTAACCTGGAGAAACGCTCCAGATTTGCGCTGTGTATGATGACTGTTCTAGCAGATCGGAGGAAGGAAACTCACACCGAATAATCCAGAAGCTTCTCGTAAACGATAGCTACATTGCTCTCTAAGTTTGTTTACAGGACAAACAAGACATAAAAATCACAACAATCATATGATTTATAAATCTCCACAATTAGGTAAACCTGTTATGCAAAAACCTATACTTTATAATTCAATTGATGAAGAAGAGAAATATGTCATTCATAAACTGAATCAAGTAATTTATGTGTTTTGAAGTAATGGAAGAAATCAAACATAGATCATATTAATTAATTCATATCATTTGCAAAAGACTATGATAGCTAAAGTAGTCACTAATCAAATGCAAATTGATAAGCATAACATGAAACAAAAGATTGAAATTATGAAAAGCGAAAGTTGTAGAAGAACATCAACTTCTGTCTCAGTCTGTATTATATATCCATAATCCTGGTTCTCCCACAAGCGAGGATGATCCTTATTACACAAAACAATAAGTATTTAAAGGTTTTCCACAGGGTAAAACCTCCCTGTGGAAGTTATAAAACTGTTTACATAAAATCTGGGAAGATATCCCAATTTCAACTAAACTAAGAAACTAAAATAAAAGTAAAACATCCAAATATCCTCTAGACTATCCATGAAATCCCATGCAATTCGAATTCACCTGAAAAGGACAAAAATGAACAAATTAGAAGGATCTTTTATTAATAAAATGATAAAAAAATTAATTCTATAGACTGGCTACAGAATCATCTGATTCTGTAGCTAGTCTAAATAAGGTACAAAATCAACATTAAAATCACTTAAAGAATCTTTTAAAGAATTCCATTTAATTGACATCCAATAGCCATTTGAAAATGAATTATTTAATTTGATTTTGTCATAACATTCGAAATCAAACAGGATCCAAATCAATGAATGCCTATAGAGATAGGCGTACTCTGTTTCTTGTGTCACCACAAAATTGAATGAATAGAACCATAATCCGAACATTGTGAAATTGTTTGATATCAATTTGGAATCGACACAATCAAAACAAATCACATACAACTGTTATGCTATCTTATCAGCAAGGGATACGATTGGAGTCAAACAAGATCATTATCACATCGTTATCACTATGTTGACATAGCCACGAATAGATTAATTCAAACTGGCGCGAAAATCAATTGAAATAAAATCATAACAGGATCGATTGATTAGCAACAAAATTCGTAATTTGTTACTGCAAATTGGGAAAACAAGATCGTTTTGACTTTGGTTAGAATCGTTCATTTGGAAATGGATTATAATCGGATTTGACAAGAGTAACGAATGTTGATCAACTTGTTTTACAAATCAAATAGATCAACAATTAAAACACTAGTCCAGTTCATAGAACAATCTTTCCAACTCATAATCCATTCAAAATAGAAGTGAATTGAACAGAAAAGGTTTTAACATAGTGATTACGAATCAAAAACATTCCACGATTCGGGCACATTCGCACAGGTTTAGTGAGATCATTTTTTATAAAAACAGAGTATGTATTTCCAAATTAAATTGAACAGAGTGGTACTCAAGATTTGGAAAATCATATGACACAACATATCATAACAACTATACTCCCAATATCATGTACCAATCACAGTATACAAATCATACGAGATCGAATCCGAGCATAATCGTATTCTAAATTGAGTATGGGACTTCTCGTGCGGAGTGGATACAAATCGAATTGTATTGAAAACACACCATTAATTTCATTACTTCACTCAGACAAACTTAGCAAATGAAATCCAAACAAATCCATTCAAATCCAATAAAAATCTATGAGCAAATCGTATATCAAATCGAAATTCCTTCTATTTTTATCAAAATGAAACCATGCACAAAATGATCACCGAATGACAGAGGCATTTGGATGAGTGACTGAGCTATTTAAAAACAAAATACAAATCATTATATTAACCTAAATTATTCCAAACAAACAATATCAAATTTTCATACCTGTACAGCGATGAGACGGCTTGATCATGCCAGTTTAGAGTTGACAACGGATGTGGTTGATTCAACGTTTCTGAAAAGGATGTAGCCTGTTGTCTTCTGCTTCTTATCAGCTACTTGGAGCTTGGCTCTTTGACTGGTTAGCACTACAATCTGGTCTTCCAGTGATTGAATTTTTTATTGGAGTATGGGAACATTAATGTAATATCATTCCAACCATGAATCGCATTGGTCACAGGGTGACTGTGTGGGTTTAGAAAGAGAAGGCGAGGGTTTGGCCAAATGACCGAGGGTTTCACGAGGCAATTTATTACCCGGGTAGCTAGGTTCGTTCTCTAGGCAGGGGGGAAGGTTAGATACGAAATCATAAGGGGGCTCGGGACATAAACCCTACGAGTAAGGGTACTCACTAGCTAAAAAAATTTCCACGTCAGAATCGAAATCCTCACTTAGGACGATAGGCTTTGACTCAACAGAGGGTTTAGGTTTGTTCCTGGCCATCTGTGAAATCAAACGTGGGTTCTTTTTACCCTTAGCGTTAGCAGTAGGTTTTTCCTTGGGCTTCTTGCTCACAGGTAAATTAATAGTCTCAACTTTCTCAATAACAGCGTTGGGTAAGTCAATACCAAGGTCGGCCGAGGGTTTAGGCAGTAGGCTATGGAAGGGCATAGGTGGGTCGGCCTTGGTTTCATTCACCATAGGCTTGTCAACCTGGACTGAGTTCAGGTCCTCAAAATCATTTCGAGCAACGAAAGCGCTCTAGCTATCCCCGTGCAAACCCAAATGATAAACAACGATAAGCTTAATAAGCCCATAGTGGAACAGGCTACTGTCAGCCTGCTGCCTTTTGAACCTTTTCGACATTTTATACAGGCTACGATGAAAATAAAAGGGCATATTCAATGAGTATCCCATAAAAATCATAAGCAAACACAGGTGGTAGAGAAACACAAGTCCGTATCGACCTTCACAGGTCATGAACTGTTTGATTACCATCAAAGTATCATGCCATCGTGGTTTAAGTGCAGATATGGGCATACCTTTGTCACAAGATGTGACTTTGCGCGAGAGGAATAGCAGTGTCCATGGGACCTCCTCGACCTCACAATTTTTGAACCAACGTTGTCCTGTGGCAGGTAACCCTGTGGCAAGAATGATAAATTTCTCATCAATTTCCAACTGTATGTCGCCCACCTTGGCACTACAACCATCGAAGGTCATGGAAAACTATCGTTCTACACAGAGATTAAAACCCTCAAATCGTTTCACAAAGGTGAGCCACCCATTATCTTCCAAGTCTTTGCAGGCATTATCAAACATTAACAGGGCGTGGTTGCCATTTGGCTCGATCCGCACGACTAGTGCCATGTAGCCGAGCACATGGTAAACCAAGGGTTTGGATTACAACACACACACAGGAGCAGAGATGCACGCTGGTATCAGAAGTGAACGGTGATAAGTGGTAGGCATAAATGCCATCGTGCGAAGGTGGTGGAGTTATTCACTGCCATGCATAACAATTATGGTCAATAGTACTACCACCGACGTTCATAGTTGTTATACCAACTATAGCATAGTTTAACACTCAAGTCATTTGCCTAACCAATGAAACAATGGTAAGTGTATAAACAAACATGTTCAATCGATGTTATACCAAAGTTTGAAACCATTAATCATACGATTTAAAACTAATAGCATATGTTTAACCATGCGCCAATGTATTGTAACAGCTCATGTCCATAATTTAACCTAGGTGCCAATAGGTATTCATATAATCAACATAGGTATCATATTAGAAAGATATATATGAAAGATTTAACCATAACACCCATGTATCTTATGAAACCAAAAGTTCATGTAAATCAAATAAAAATGTAAACCCAAATATTAATGCATTGCAAACTCAATGAAACCCAGTCACACAATCAATATAAGAATGTCCAATGAGTATAGTTTGAAAGTTCTGCCAGCTACAAAAGGTAAGTGCAATAGGCATATCGACAAAAGATAATGACAGTTCAGACAGTGATCGAAATACAACTTCGAAAGATTAAGTTTTCATGCTTACAGTCGTGAAAACAAAACAAAAATAAGTGTGTAAATGTCGCAAAAAATGAAAATGTTGTTTATTTGAAAATTGCAACGAAAAAATTGATGTTTGCAAGATATAGGTGTAGGAAGCTTATAGGATCATAAAAAAATGTGAATCGTCTGCCAACATATTCCCAACAGTTTTAACCTTTGAACCTCTAAGACCAAATTAGCACCAACCATTTGGATTGAAATAATTAGGTTTTCTAATATATAACCCTCCATAGTGAGCTTAGTACTATGGAACTGAATTAAACAATTTATGGTACCTCCATCTACAATCATTACTTAAAATACCAGTGCTAGATATATAAGGAAATTTAGAAGTTTCCTTGATTTGTGGAAAATAAAATTATGAGTACTATGACAATCATTCAATATGAAAATCATTAACTTCACCATCATATATGGGTAATTCAAATTTAACATCAGGTTTTAATAATGGCATTTCATTCTTATGTTTATGAACATGTTTCTTTGCATTGGATTTATAACTTGAACTTGAAGAAGGAGAAGAAGGAGGTGAAGATGGAGGTGAAGGAGGAATTTGAGGAGGATCCTCTCCTTATTCACGTTTTCCCTTTGAATATTCACACAGATTCGGTTGCTTCCTCTCCAAGTAATCCTC
>ML808302.1:51279-66583 GCA_009831015.1 Picea engelmannii
GGTTGGATGCACTTGTTTATGGTACAGGTTGATTACAAGTTGGTGCATGGTTGATGCACTTGTTTATGGTACAGGTTGATTACAGGTTGGTGCATGGTTGATGCACTTGTTTATGGTACAGGTTGATTACAGGTTGAGGTACAAGTAGATGCATGGTTGATGCATGGTTCAAATTTATTGGTATAGGTTTACAGTAGTATATCTCACAGTGATAGTGTGACAGTGGTTCCATCATTCTACTTCTACTTCAGGGTGGCAAGATGGGGCAAGGATAGGTGGTTGTAGCCACCTTCCGGTTGTAGCTGGAGAACATTGGGGGTTGTAGCCTCCTTCTGGTTGTAGCCAGAGAATTCGGGATTTGGAGCTTCCCTCGGGTTGTAACCTGAAAAACAAAGGAAGTTGGTGCTTCCAATGAATGTAATTCTTCAAGATATATAAGAAAAAACATTCCATGGTTTTCTCCAGATTTGGGTTTCCACGTAAAACACTCGTGTACTGTGTATGTGTGTGATTGTTTATTTCTTACTGCTCATTATTGTATAATAATTCTGCATTGATATAACATTTGAAAAAAAAGGATTATAATTATGCTATTACTGATTCACCTCCCCTCTCAGTAATCTAACAGTTGTTGCAACTAGCAGTTACGCTTGGACTATATCTTGGATAGGGTTTGGACAATTTGATCACTTCTTGTTGATGTGTTATCCTTGGGGAAAGGTGTGTAACCCTTTGTTTGGCTATCTATCCTAGTGTTTTCTTCTGGAGTGATTCTTTGTCAAGGTTGAGGTGCTCGGAGGGTGGCTTCAGCCTATGGTTGGGTGACAAGGGTTTTGTCAATGGTAAAATGAGCACATCCACTTATATTCTAATAGGTTATGGGCCCACACCTCCTTCATTCAGTCTAACTACTGGAAGGAAACATAGCCATAAGGATATTAAGTTCGTTGAAGAACTATCACTAGGGTTTCTGGCAGGAGCAGTCACCATAGCACTACCGCTAGGGTTACTAGCTGGTGCATTTGCAGAAACCCTAATCCTATTGTTGAGGCACCTTAAGTGAAGGGATTGATCTAATATATGGAGAGATCATTGCACTCTATCCTAGCACAACTCTTGGTACTCTCAGCAAGACAAGACATCAAGTTTGAGTTTGTGGTCAAATCTAGGGTTTGACCAAGTAAAAGCAACCATGACTTATGTTGATACTGAGAGGGGGGGGTGAATCAGTATCAAGTACAATTTAAAACCTTTTTCAACTTATACTTAAACCATTCAACTATATCCAATGAGCAATGAACAATATTATAAGAGTTACACCAATACACCACGATACACCATGCACAATATATGAGAAATAATCAATAGTTATTGTTCAAGGGAAGTAATGACTTCCAAAGGTAGCTACAGATTCCAAATGTAAAGAGAGGGATAAACCTCCAAGAGGAAGATACAATCCTCCAATATAAGGAGAGAGTTTAACTATCCATCCTTGCCCATTCCTTCCACCCAATAATATATGAGAGATAATAAAAGTTTACATTAAATCATGACCATCAACCAATCATCACATAGAACCTGATAATGCTTCTTGAGACTTCTTCAATTTATGTAATTCTTCAATTCTTGGAGTACTTTGATCTTGTATATAATATTACTCAATGTATTCTCTGAAACTCCAAGTTTCACTCGATTTTTGGAGTTTATTAAAACATTTTAGTGGTTGTTGAGTATTCATTAGGGGATCGATTTCTTATTCACGGGATGAGTCTACTTGTGGCAACGTTATTCCTCTCCAGACTAGGAACATATTCATTTGCGTGGGGTTGTTATTTCTTGATGGTGGTGTTATTGGTGTTATTAACCTAGAGGTGGAGCTTATTGTAACCTCCATTCTATCATAGTCACAAACAGATTAGATATCTCTTCCATGATGAAGGAGGTCGACTTTTCTTAAGAAATTTGTGGGTCCTTATCCCCAACCATTTGTTGTGAGTTTGGGAATGCATTACCTGAAGATAGAAGGGAAAATTTATTGTGAGAATGGATAAACTCCATTGCTAGACATATTCCAAATTACAGGGGTCGAGTTCTTGTTCATAGAAGATGGATCTTGGGTTTAGAGGATGAGTTTCCCCTTGCTGGACATCGATACATTCATTGGGGGTTCGATTTAGCTTTGTGGGGGACAAATTTTCATTGTTGGGTCGATTTCTAAGGGAGGAGGAGGTCATGAGCCTTGTTGGGCGCATTTTACATATAGAGGCACAAAAATCCTTTGACAACTCAAATCGTGGATTAGAAGGATATCCCAGGTTGCTGATAGGTGATTCTAATAATTATTACAATAGCAACAAACTTCACCTCTCCTGGCATATAGATGCTCCATCACCATTGTATAACAGGCCCAAATCTATGAGTATTGTTGCTAATAAAAAAGTGTAATTTTTCTTCTATGTTTCCTTGTTAAATGATTGTGATTTTGGTTCCCATTATGTTTGTTGTCATTTATATTTTATGTGGTGAAAGAGAACAGTGAGGGCACATGAAATCTATGCCAACCAACTGAAACACTTCAAGAATCCATCTAAAATACCATAAAAACAAATTCGTCTTTCAAATAGTGAGACGTAGCCTGAGTCCCAAGTGTTTTTCAAAGGTCCACACTTAGGAATTCATATAAAATTGCTACAAAACTGAGTAAATTCATAACAACCTCTATAAAGATTTTAGTGGAAAATTGTTTCACAAAAGGCCAACACAGTAAAACAAAGAAAAAGACCAAAAATAATTGAGTGGGAATACTATAGTGGTATTAGAGCATGTTCCTTTGAATCTGTGGGCTCTAAGGAGCATTTAAAATCATATTTATGAGACCAGAAGATGAGAAGAACATTACCTACTGAAGATGTAGGGGAAGAACCCCATATCCCTCTGGGTGGGAAGAAGAAGAAGTGGTTAGAGAAGAAGGGACAGGAGAGGCAACACCATCTATCATACCTAAGGGAAAAGGGAACTATGGGGGAATAAGATGATACCAAAATCAACGGTTTGTTCAAGATATTGAATGACTTGGCCAAGGGTCAAGAGGCCATGATGGACCTCATGGGGCATTTTGCTAAGAATTCATTGGAGGGCACAACAAAGAAGAACCAAAATGGTGATGGGGGTTCAAACAATGGAGAAGGAAACCACTCACGCACTACCATGTAGAGTCACCCCCACTTGTACACGAAATCCCCCAGACCCACTATGCCTCATTTTTTGGGGAATGATGTCGCAGTTCCATTAATGTAGGGTGAGTAGGATGAGCCCTATAGGGAATATGTAGAGGAGTACATGAGACTAGGAGATGATTTCCACTCAGCCATGTCCTTCGTGGAGTTTTGCAATATGAAGAGAAGAAACCAACCAAGAGGGCCCATGAGGGCCATGACACATAATTTTGAGTTGCAGCATACCATTGGGAAGGTCACTATTCCCAACTTCAATGGGGGCTCTAAATGATCCACTAGATCATGGGTGTAGAAGCTCGACACTTACTTCCATCTGCACTAAATGATAGAGAAAAATTCCATTAAATTGGCCACCTTGCACCTGGATGGCGAGGCCCATGAGTGGTGGTACCATGGGTTAGTCACCTTGGGAAATGTCAGGGTTACCTCCTACCTGGACTTCACATAAAGACTCATCGAGAGATTTAACAGGAAGGACCTTGATCTTCACTTTAGAGATTTGGCTTAGCTCAAATAGAAAGGTAGCCCAAAGGCCTATATATATGAGTTTCATAGGGTCGATGTGATGGCATATAATATTTCATAGGGATGTTTGGTGATTTTGTTTGTTGAGAGGCTAATGGAGCCTCTAAGGGGATGAGTCAAGGCATAAAAGCATACCTATTTATAGGATGTAGTCAGCAGGGCTTGGGACATGCAGGATGTAGTACCTAAAAGCCAATTTCCTCCCAAAGCCACTTTTTCCCCGAAGACTAAAAAAATCAAACCACCTCAGAGAGATTGGGTTGGAAATCCCAAAATGGATGAAGATACCAGGAGAGATTTGAGGAAAAATAAATTGTGTTTCAGCTGTCAGGAGCCATGGGCACCAAGGTACATATGCGTTGGGAAAGACGGAATGGGAAAGGACCATTACATTGAGGTATACTCTGACAATGGAAGTGATGAGGATGAGGAGGTGGAGCAGGCACAAGCCTTGGGACATCTACCATAAGGAGAGGAGTATTCATAGGTTGGGGCTAAGAACCCATTCATGGCATCGATGTCAGTATTTCTGAGGTATCATACCTTCAGGTTCAAAGGTGTCCTACAGGGACACAAGGTGACAATACTGATCGATGGGGGAGAATCCCATAACTTCACTGACGGTAACGTGGTCGAGAGGAAAGGAATTCTAACAGAGGAATTCGATGGGTTCAAAGTAGTCATACCAGGAGGCCACCAGATGAGTTGCACCAAGCATATTCCCAAGCTCATAATAACCATGGGAAACTACTCAATGAAAAAATATTTCTTTGTGGTGGACATACTAGACATGAATGTAGTGTTGGGCGTCCAATGGCTTTACTCTATTGGGATATACACTACTAATCAGACGACCATGGAGATGGAGTTCACAGGACCAGATGGAAAGGAAGTGGTCCTACAAACCATGCATCGGTACCCATCGAAGATTGTGTCATCGCACAACATGGAGGGATTTATGAGGTATGGTGATATAGAGTGGGTTGTAGAGTGTTTTATTTCTGACAGAGAGCCACTTGATCGTCTGCAGCAGCTTCTAGAGGACTTATAGTTACTACTTCACAAACATCATAAAGTATTTAGTGACATTCCTCCTGGCATTCCACCTGATACAGGTTTTGAGCACATCACAGAGCTAGAAGAGGGGGTCTAAGAAGTTATCACAAACCCTTATCGACACCCTAAAGTTTACAAGGATGATATTGAAAAAACCATTAAAGAATTGTTGAAAATGGGTCACATCTGCCCTAGTTCCATCCCATTTTCCTCTTCCATGGTCTTAGTCAAGAATAAGGATGGTACTCTGCAGATTTTTATTGATTACAGATCCCTAAACAAGAAGACAATCAAGAATCACTAACCCAAACTTAGGATCGATGAATTAATGGATGAGCTCAGGGGAGCCAAATTTCTCTCGAATATTGATCTTCGATCAGGGTATCATCATATCAAGGTACGAGATTAGGACATACCTAAAACAACCTTTATATGCCACTATGGGCATTATCAGTTTCTGGTCATGCCATTTGGGCTAACTAACGCCCCTGCCACTTTCCAGTCGTGCATGAATAATGTGTTCAATAAGCAACTGAGGAAGTAATTGTTGGTCTTCTTTGACAACATCCTCATATACAACAAAACATGGGAATGTCATCTGTGACACCTGGACGAAGTACTTGGTATTATAGAGATTCAACAATTGTATGTGAAGGCATCCAAGTGTGAATTTGGTATGACATAGATTCTCTACTTGGGGCATGTGATTGGGAAGAATGGGGTACAAGTGCACCAATAAAAGATCAGGGTGATCATTGAGTAGAAAAATCTTAGGAATATGATAGAACTGAATATATTCCTTGGTCTTTGCATTTATTACAAGAAATTGTTTAAGGAATTATCACAATTGACAACGCCACTGAATGATCTCACAAAAAAGGCGGATTTCATTTGGATAGAGGAGTCCCTGGAGACATTCGAGAAAATGAAACAGGTGATGAGTTCATGCCCTATTTTAGCACTTCCTAATTTCACTCATCCCTTTGTCTTGGAGTGTGATGCTTTGGGAATTGGGATAGGATATTTATTGATGCAAAACGATCAAGCTCGTTAAAAAATGAAATAGTTTTTCCCTATCCTCGATTGAGTCAAGTACTTCGTTATGTATAGTATTCGAAGCTTATTTTCATCCTCCTATGATCTTGGACGAACCGAAGCTTGGGGGGAAATGATTTCAGTCTCTGGACTTCATGATGAAGTTAAAGTTGCTAGTTTCTTAAGATGGGGGCTAAGTAACAACCATGTGAATCTGTGAACCATGCGTTGGGAAGTCACAAGCATAGTTTTCTCTAGTTCAAGCTTGTGTAAAAATGAAACCACCTACCTCAAGAATAGTTTTATATGGTTCAATCTTGTGTAAAAATGAAACCAAGTCCAAGCATATTTTTGTTTAGTTTTAAGATTTTGAAAAAATCAAATCTGTCCCAAGCATAATTTTGTTTTGTTTTAAGCTTGCATAAAAATGAAAACAATCCCGGGCTTAGTCTTTATTCTTTCTCATGATCGTAAATACATGAGAATAAGTTACTGAGCTTAGTATTTGTTATTTCTCATGCTCGTAAATACCCAAGAATGTAACCGAGTAAAATTTTATCACTTTTTCAGACTCATAAAGGTTATATGAAAAAGGAACACCCTGGAGTTCCCTTTAAGCTCTTTTCAGACTCTCTAAACATGAAAAGATTTTTGAGCGACCTTGTTCTTTTCACGCTCGTAAAAGTATTTGAAGAAAACGTTTGATGGGTGGTATTTTATCACTTATTTGGTCTCATTAAACTAGATTACGAAAAAGGAACTGAGAGAGTTCTCTTTAAGCATTTTTCAGACTCTCTAAAAATGAAAAACACCTGTTTTTTCCTTCTTTGGACTCATTAAAAACACATCGAAAGGCCCATACATGACCGAACCACTCTTTCTTAGGGTTCCTTAAATATACTCTGAAGGACTCATCCGAAGGATGATCTTACATTACAAGCATATGTTATCCTCCTCAAGCTTGTGTAAAAATAAAGAGGTGCTCACCAAAAATGGTGGGGGGGGGGGATTGGGAAAGCAATGTATCTAAACCTGTATTATATGGAAGAGTCACTTTTGAATATGACACCCTTTCACTCGCTTTGTGTCTAGTTTGGAAAATATTCTTGTCTCATGATCATACTCCTTTATAAGATTACAAATTGGTCTTTGATCCCTATTGTTGAGTCAGTGTTTCCAAGACAGTTGTCCTGTCGTCAATATGTTCAAAGAGAAGATCAACTCGGAAATCCTTCTATTGTGTCAGCCATTTCTGTAGTTCTGAATCCTTCTATTGCGTCGACCATCCCTAATTAAGTCTTGAGTTACTGGTTACTCTAATCTACATCAAATATGTTTACCCATTTCATGTCATTGATGGGGGATACATTAAGGTCCTCATATAACAAGTATTTTCTTGTCGACTTCAACTCATTATCTAGGAATTAGACTTAGAAACTAATTGGTACCTTGGAACTTGCATGCCTCAATGGCAGGTTTTCTCACTTTCAACAGTGAGTTTTCATTATTGACCCCTAATTGGGATATTCCATCGAGTGTTCGACTTCAGCTCATAAATTCACACCCGTTGCATTATACTAGTGTACCTTGGGAGTCATTGACATTATTGGTGATTTCCCTCACATTTGTTAACGGTATTCACTAATGAACGGTAATCAAGTGGTTTCTACCATGTTCGACTTCAGCACATGTATTTGCATAGTTAGATTCGTATTATAGAGTGATGGAGGTAAAGACCCTGAATCTTTTATGATAGATTCAGGTTGCGTTGGAGTATATTCATATTGTACTATTGCATAGATCCACATTGTATGTCTCATGGCTATGTTCAAATTTAAGTCTTTGATACATAGATTCATAGTGCATTTTTTGTGGCTGTGTTCAAATTTGAGTCATATTGGCATGGATCCATAGTGTATGTTTGGTGGCCATGAACTCTCTTACTTGACATCGATATTTTCATGTCAACATTTATTCTTTGATTCATTTATATTATAAGTATGGGAATGCCTACCTCAGTGATGATATATTATTGTACAGTATTTCCTTTTTTGTGGGAAGGTTTCCGACCAACGTGTTCCTTGTTCCCTACACACACTTGACAAAAGTATTTCAGCTATCACTATGTTCTAACTTCATACTTTGGGGGGCTCTCTGTTACACATTATTTTCATCATCCCTATGACCGTTAATGATGTAAAACTATATGTTTCCTTTAGAGGGGTCTATGGCCTGAATTCCTAAAGAAAGAAGGGAGAAGAACTTTCCCTGAGAGAAGAAGTTGTATTTTCCTTTGTAAAAACCCTATTAAGGAGGATTTTCGCAGGTTGCACTATACACAGGGTGCGGAAATTCCTGATTTATGCACCTTTCTCTATATCCAGGTTGCAAAGTTTCTGCAGGCTACACTATAGCTACTGTGCGGAAATTCTTGTGTGTGGGAAAAACGAGCATCTTCTCGATGGTTTATAAGGAGAAACTTTTATAGTGAGGTGGCCTCCGAATGGTTTGGATCTTACTCACTTTCATGATTTAGTGGGATCATCCTAACCTCCTCACCTTATCCTCTTCATCTTATAAAAGGAGAGGAGCTCTCATGGAGAAAGTTAGCTTGGCTTGGGATTAATCTTGATTGGGTTGGAAAGTTCTTGAGCTTGTTAGCTTGGTTAGAATGGCTTTGAGATTTTCTTTGTCAAGATAGATTGTGAGTAGATATCAAATCTACAGTCCCAGAATCCTTGGAGAAAGAAGTGTGTGGGAAGCAAGGAACTGTTGGAAGGAACCTGACAACATCAAGGCATCTGGTTGTATATTTCTTCCATATTCCTTAATACATATATACTTTTCTTTCCTATATGAATGTTATTTGTCCATATTGTATGATTCCTTGATCACGTACATAGTTTCATATCAAATAGGCTATGTTATTCATGTCTTCGTTGGCTTGTGATTATTTGTAGATATTTCTCCATAAGCCTCGCAACGGAGCTTGGATTGCATTGGCGAAGTTAGATCTTCGATATTTAAAAGGTATGTTCTAGATCCATATCTCATTTGATAATTGAAATTAAGGAAAGAGTAGTGTACTTTCTTTTTTTGTTCTAGTTTCATAGCGAAGCTAGGGGGATTGATTTGTGTCCGCACTTAATAACTAGCCCGATAACAAAGGTCGGAGGTTCAAACCTCTCGGCCTAACAAACGTTTACCCAACTTTCATTGGGAATCCGCAGGGTGACATGTGGCACCACCTGATTGGGCAACATGGCGACCTAAGATTGGACCACATTGTCAAACTATACGCCCAGTCATCCTGCCACCTGTTTGACATGTCAGTAGTCTGTACACCCAATCACCCTACCACATGTTAGTCCATATGCCCATTAACCTACCCAACTATCATCTGTACTCCATGTTTAAATCTTTAGTAGGGAAACTGTTGATATTATGGTAGCCGCAAGAGGTATTTACCTCCACGTGTACACCTGACAAGGATAGAATGATCCTAGAAGAAAGAAGAAACCCTAATGAGTTGGCTAATAACCCTAGAAGACTTGCGGCTCAAGAAGATAATTTATATTAGGTTATTAGCCTCCAAGGGAAGAATTCAACCAGAAATAATAATATATATTGAACAGACAGATACCCAGAATGAGAATTCGGCCCAGACAGTTAGCGAGAATTAGTATAAATACAAGAGGCTAGTTCTCATTCTGGGAGGCAGTCTCAGAATTGTAGAGAAACACTTGTGCACACTGCAGTTTCCTAGATTCTATGCAGGTTTGGAGGAGAGATTTCGTAGCGGCTATTGCAGCTAGTAGTTACATGTGGACTATCTCTTGGCTAGATTTTGGACTATTTGATCAGTTCTTGTTGATGCGTTATCCTTGGGGAAAGGTGTGCTACCCTTTCTTTGTCTATCTAGCCTAGGTTTTTCTTCCGGAGTGATTCTCTGTCAAGGTTAAGGTGCTCGGAGGGTGGCTTCGGCCTATGGTTGGGTGACAGGGGTATTGTCAATGGTAAAATGAGCACATCCACTTATATTCTAACAGGTTATGGGCCCACACCTCCTTCATTCAGTCTAAATGCTGGATGGAAGCATAGTCGTAAGGATATTAAGTTGATTGAAGAATTTCCGCTAGTGTTTCTAGAAGGAGAAGTCACCATAGCACTGTCGCTAGGGTTACTAGCTAGTACAGTTGTAGAAACCCTAATCATCTTATTGAGGAACCTTAATTGAAGGTATTGACCTAATCTCTTGACAGATCAGTGCACCCTATCCTAGCGCATATCCTGGAAGAAAAACAATATAAGGATGAAAGGATAATACACATGAAAGGATGAAACACGTCAAACAAATCATGTGAAATCTATTGCAAGATAAACCGAATCCATCATGAAGAGACTTAGAAGAAGCAAAGATAGAAAGAAGTCATAAATCAAGAGGAAATTGGAGAAAGACTTATGATGTTTTTGTAGAAGACAACAAGATGGAAGCATGGACTCTGTTAGATAGAGAGAGCCAATTATATATTGTTGTACACAATAAGAATGCAGACGGAAGCATGGAATCTGTTAGATGGAGGGAGCCGATTATATGCACTCATACATGAAGCAAGGATTAGTATGGAGCTAATCCTATGATCCATTGAATATTATAAATTATATATCCATGGTAGAAACCATGAAAGATAGCACATGTCCAGTTCAACCTCAGAATAAATATTCTTCAAAGAGAAGCTTTAAAGTATACCTAGTTGTCCATCCACATCCGTGATCCTATGATGAAAGAAATAAATGAAATATTTAGGGCGTCGAATCTATAAGAAACTCCATGGAGCCAAGAGCTAAAGAAAAACATCAGGAAGAACATGAAGATTCCAAGAAAGAAAGAGAAGCTAGAGAAACTAGTCATTATATTAAGAATCACAAGATTGCCATCCTGATATGAACTCAATAAAAGCAATCAAGTAGAGGAACTGAAATTCGTGATGAAGAACAGTGTATGAAAGACTTATGAATGAAAGCATTGTGAGATATAGAAATAGAGGTTCTCCTAGATGGAGGGAGAATACTATGATAATTATTTGTCCCAGTAAACCAGACATATCTCTACATGAGTCATTATATCATCTGTAACATCCATGAGTTGAAGTTCTACATCATATGAATTCAAAGAATGTTCTCTAGAGAAATTGAATAAAGAGCATATGAAGAGCAACCTCAAGACTTTGAGGCACACCAGAAAGAGACTCTTGTATGCAGATAGAAGAAGAAAACTTGGTGGAGAACCTCCAGTGCACAGCAGAAGCATGGTGAAGAGTTTCTATCACAAAGATATTGTATAAATATGATTACTTAGTAGATCAGATCTCATGATGACAGAAGAAGTGCCACATGAATATGTTTTAGTTTTCCAACAATGATATACTCTATTAATCAGAGATACATGAAGCCTTCAGAGAAAACTAGTGTTCTAGACACAAGTACATTTGAAATCAAGCATTACATTATCCATGATGAAGTCAAGAAAAGAGAAAGTGGTTCTCCAATGCATATCTCCATAGATGAGCAGATAAGCAGACATTTTGGTAAATATTCTATCCAAGATGAAAGAGTTTTCATACTCAAGATGGAGCTCGTGGAAACAACTTCCTTATTGAAAAACAAAGAGATGACTCCCAGGTTGGGAGGGAGCACTGATGTATTATTGATTGATGGATAGTCATTTTTCAGTTCGAAGAATGGTCCAGGATGAGCAAATTCTTTCATGTTTGGAAAGTGGATTGAGATTTCTGATGGTCAACAATTTCCCATTGTGGTTAACATGGGAAATGGTCCATATTGTTGATGTATCATAGAAAACAACTTCCCATTGTGGTTAACATGGGGAGTGGTCTAGGGAAATCTCTCTTCTGGTTAACAAAGGAAATCCTCTTCTGGTTAACAAAGGAAATGGTCCGGAGAGTCATTCCTTAGGGTTTATACATTCTCTCTAGGGTGCACTTTGATTAGAGTAGGAGGAATGGCCCAGGGTGGGAAATGGTCCTGCCTCAGCAGTCAGGGACATACATTCCTTAGGGTTTATACATTCTCTCCACGATGCACTTTGATTAGTGTAGGAAGAATGGACCAAGGTGGTGAATGGTCCAGGTTTAGAAGACAAGAAAATTATTCTTCCTTGCTTAAAAAGAATAGTCCAGATATCTAATTATTCTACTCTGAGGGCAGATATTCTTTCAGATCTCATAGATGTGAGTGAAAGTTTGGCCCAAATGATTCATTTTATATCATAACATTGTTTATGTGCAGGTTGATATCAGATGATTGTTATGAAGACTGTATGACAGTAGATGTATACTACTTTGGTGGATGTGTTCCATTTTTCGTGACTATACGTTGATGATCAAGTACTTATGTGTTACTTGGTGTGGTAGTGTACCACTAGATTGTAGTTATGTACTACTATGGATAGACACAGTTGTGTTATATTTTGTTTCGATTGCCTTGAAGACTATCAATAGTATTGGAAATGATTACCAGAGGAAAAATATTTCCTAGACGAAAAAATGGTTCAAAGCATTTATTCTTCTAGATTAGAAGAATGGCTCTTGTATCACTCTATGGAGTGAGCATCATGTCTGATTACTCAGATAGAGTATGGATTCGAGATATGATGCAGCTGATGAAAATGATGATGATGATGGTGCTCATGATCTAGTCATGATCTAGTCTATACAACTATGTTGATGCTACTGGGTGAATGGTATGTTTATGTGCTCAAGACCATTACCTATAATACCTCCCTAGCTAGGAGGGAGTGTTGATATTATGGTAGCTGTGGGAGGTTTTTACCTCCATGTGTAAACCTGACGAGGATATAATACTCCGGGAAGTAAGAAGAAACCCTAATGAGTTGGCTAATAACCCTAGAAGACTTGTCGGCTCAAGAAGATAATTTATATTAGGTTATTAGCCTCCAATAGAAGAACTCGACCAGAAATAATAATATATATTGAACAGACAGATACCTAGAATGACAATTCGACCCAGACAATTAGCCAGAATTAGTATAAATATAGGAGGCCAGTTCTCATTCTGGCAGGCAGTCTCAGAATTGCATAGCAACACTTGTGCACACTGAAGTTGCCTAGTTTCTGTGCAGGTTTGGAGGAGAGTTGTCATTGCAGCTACTACATCTAGTAGTTACACATGGACTATATCTTGTTTAGGGTTTGGACTATTTGATCAGTTCTTGTTGATGCGTTATCCTTGGGGAAAGGTGTGCTACCCTTTGTTTGGCTATCTAGCCTAGGGTTTGCTTCCGGAGTGACTCTCTATCAAGGTTAAGGTTCTCGGAGGGTGGCTTCAGCCTATGGTTGGGTTACAAGGGTATTTTCAATGGTAAAATGAGCACATCCACTTATATTCTAACAACAATGTCATTGTACGAACTTCCATGTGTGATCCGTACGGTGACACATGTCAAATATGTACAGTGCCAACTTAGCCCAAAAATGATGAATATGAGTGACACGTGTCACCTCCTATTGACACCATGCCATCATGATGATGTCATGATGAATTCATCCTGATGCATGCTAATGTCACCTGTCGTACATGCTGACGTCGACATTGAATTTGACCTGGTTGAGTTTTTGCATGTTTGGCAAAATGAACAAATAGCCATAACCTGAGCATACGACATTTGTTTGAGCTCGTTCAAGTTGCGTTGGGTTCGTATTAATGAGGGATACACACACCTCCATTTTGAAGCCATTCTGATAACATTTTTTCAAGGCCTTTCTGAGCCCCCTCAAGCTCCTAGATCAAATTCTGGATCACAATGTCACCCAAACCACAACAAGATATGGTTAGAGTATCCTTGTCTTGTTTTGGATATTGAGAAGGTTCCATCACGTTTTCTTGTTCCTCTTTACAATCTATGTAGAATAATTTCTTCTAACCACACTTATGCCCCTTACTGTACTTTTTTTCACTATCGAAACATAGCCATTTTCTCTCCTTTCATCAAATTTTTGAGGTGTCAACCTTGTAGGTTTAGTGAGGTTAGGAGTGGGAATATTTCTCTCCCTATAAGTGTCAATGGAAACCCTTCTGGTAACCATACTTTTACCTTCAAGTCTCTTTGCCACATTTAAATCCTTATACATGGATTTAAGCTTAAATAGGATCACCTCATGTTGAATGATCTCCTTTAAACTAGCCATAAAGAGATCCAACAATTTATCATCTAGAAGGTGTTTCAATCTAAGACTCATTTTTTTAACTATTGAATGTGCTCTGTAACTAGACCTTTTTTCCTAAGATTTGTTTATTGACTAAAGAACATGTTCCTCATATTATCTCCATGATGTGTTATTAATTCTACATTAAAATGGACCAAGAGACAACATTGTCATTTTTGTGTTCACAAAGCCATCAATACGACACAAAATGATTAGGTTCTAAATATAAGAACACAATAGTTACCTTTTGTAGGGTTAACACTTGGTGTTTATCAAATAATCTCCCCATTATGAATATTATCCCAAGAATGGGTTAATTACCATCAAATTTCCTCATATTGATCTTAGGAATGAATTAGTTCTTTAGTCTTGGTCCCGAGTTAAAACCACATTGGTTTGGATCTTGGAGTGATGAATTATCAAGTATGTGGGACTCAATCCTCTTGTTATATAGGTGTGATAAACATTTATCCATATGTGACTGAGACCATATCCTCTTGTTCTCCTTATCTTATTCTTGACAAGGAGAATTTAGGATAAGAAACACTGTGAGCTCCTTTGTAAGGTCCTCCTTGATGTCTTTGAGATTCTCTTTAAGATAATGTTTACTTGCTATCTCTTTGAGAACATATTTCCTTGCCATGTTTAACTTGATACCATATTTAAAATTTTGGAATTTTATTTTACTTACCATATTTAGGGTTCCAACCTTCTTTTCCATTCTAGTTTTCATGATCACTATTTTATTTTCCAACTTGGACACCTTAAATTCCACATATTCATTCTCTTCTCTTGTTAAGGATGAGACTTCATAATATTTGTAGGAGTTTCATTTTCCTTACTACATTTATACATGATGGGATAGGGTTTTTTAGGGTGTTATGGGAAAGGGAGTGCAAGGATATGTAAATCTTTTATATACCATCATATTTTCAATAGTAATAGTCAACTGGTCTTTCATGACACTAAGGAGGATGGACCATAGTACATACCATTAACCATACTACCTTATTCCTAGGTAAGTGAGAGTGATATCCCCAAGTGTTGTGCTTGGTGTACTATTTATATAGACAACCTAATGGAAAAGTATGGTCTCAATTATGCCTATGGGGATTTTGATATACCCTAGGGTAACATGGAAAATCAAACTTGTATAAAGATTCTATCTAACTGATCCGGATTATTTTTGGTACGAAATGAGAGCGA
>ML808302.1:82937-97573 GCA_009831015.1 Picea engelmannii
GGAAGATCCTTCTAGAAGTGGAAGCTTCTATTAGGTCTTCTTACATCCACCTTATTCTATTTTATTGAAAGGTCTTATTAATATTGACCTTTATTACATCTGAATACATTGATCTACCTATGTGCGGGTTAGGACCTTAACATATAGAGGCACCAAAATCCTTTAACAACTCAAATCGTGGATTGGAAGGCTATCCCAGGTGGCTGATAGGTGATTTTGATAATTATTACAACAACAACAAAGTTCACTTCTCTTGGCAAATAGATGCTCCATCACCATTGTATAACAGGCCCAAATCTATGAGTATTGTTGCTAATAAACTAGTGTAATCTTTCTGCTATGTTTCCTTATTCAATGATTGTGATTTTGGTTCCCATTATGTTTGTTGTCATTTATGTTTTCTGTGGTGAAAGAGAATAGTGAGGGCACATGAAATCTATGCCAACCATCTAAAACACTTCAAGAATCCATCTAAAATACCATAACAACAAATTGGGCAATCAAACAATGAGAAGTAGCCTACGTCCCAAGTGTTTGTCAAAGGTCCACACTCAGGAATTCATATAAAATTGCTACAACAGTGAGTAAATTCATAACAACCTCTATAAACATTTCAGTGGAAAATTGTTTGACGAAATTCCAACAGAGTAAAACCAAGAAAAAGACCAAAAATAATTGAGTGGGAATACTATAGTGGTATTAGAGCATGTTCCTCTATATCTATGGGCTCTAAGCCGCATTTAAAATCATATTTATGAGACCAAAAGACGAGAAGAACATTACCTACCGGATATGTAGGGGAAGAACCCCATATCCCTCTGGGTGGGAAGAAGAAGAAGTGGTTAGAGAAGAAGGGTCAGGAGAGGCAACACCATCTATCATACCTAAGGGAAAAGTGAACTATGGGGGAAGAATATGATACCAAAATCAATAGTTTGTTCAATATATTATATGACTTGGCCAAGGGTCAACAGGCCATGATGGACCTCATGGGGCAGTTTGCTAAGAATTCATTGGAGGGCACAATGAAGCAAAACCAGAATGGTGATGAGGGTTCAAACAATGGAGAAGGAAGCCATTCATGCACTACCATGCAGAGCCACCCCCACCTGTAGATGAAATACCCCAGACCCACTATGCCCCATTTTTGGGGGAATGAGGTCGCAAGTCCATTGATGCAGGGTGAGCAAGATGAGCCCTATAGGGCATATTTAGAGGAGTACATGAGACTAGGAGATGATTTCCACTCATCCATGTCCTTCGTGGAGTTCTCCAATATGAAGAGAAAAAACCAACCGAGAGGGCCCATGAGGGCCATGACACACAATTTTGAGTTGCAGCATACCCTTGGGAAGGTTACTATTCCCAAATTCGACGGGGGTTGTAAATGCTCCACTAGATCATGGGTTCAGAATCTCGACACTTACTTCCAGCTGCACCAAATGAAAGAGATAAATGCCATTAAATTGGCCACCTTGCACCTTGATGGTGAGGCCCATGAGTGGTGGTACCATGGGTTAGTCACCTTAGGAAATGTCGGGGTTACCTCCTACCTGGACTTCACATAGAGACTCATCGAGAGATTTGACAGGAAGGACCTTGAGCTTCCCTTCAGAGAGTTGGCTCAGCTCAAACAAACAGGTAGCCCAAAGGGCTATATATATGAGTTTTATAGGGTCGATGTGATGGTGTCAAACATTTCATAGGGATGTTTGGTGAATTTTTTTGTTGAGGGGCTAATGGAGCCTCTACGGGGATGGGTCAAGGCATACAAGCATACCTCTTTATAGGATGCATTCAGTAGGGCTTGGGACATGTAGGATGCAGTACCTAAAATCCAGTTTCCGCCCAAACCCACTTTCGCCCCAAAGACTAAGGAAATCAGACCACCTCAGAGAGATTGGGCTGGAAATCCCAAAATGGATGAAGAGACCAGGAGAGAATTGAGGAAACATAAATTGTGTTTCAGCTGTCAGGAG
The DNA here is from genome assembly GCA_009831015.1 of Picea engelmannii. Lineage (NCBI taxonomy): Eukaryota > Viridiplantae > Streptophyta > Pinopsida > Pinales > Pinaceae > Picea > Picea engelmannii. The sequence continues at coordinate 84,917 of ML808302.1, forward strand.
CCATGGGCACCAAGGCACAGATGCGTTGGGAAGGACAGAATGGGAAAGGCCCATTACATTGGGGTATACTCTGATAGTGATAATGATGAGGATGAGGAGGTATAGCAAGCACATGACCAGGGACATCTAGCATAAGGAGAGGAGTCTTCACAGGTGGAGGCTAAGAACCAAGTCATGGAATCGATGTCAGGATTTCTGAGGTATCATACCTTCAGGGTCAAAGGTGTCCTACAGGGGCACAAGCTGAAAATTTTGATCGATGGGGGAGAATACCATAACTTTACTGACAGTAACATGGTCGAGAGGAGAGGAATTCCGACAGAGGAATTCAATGGGTTCAAAGTAGTCATACTAGGAGGCCACCAGATGAGTTGCACCAAGCAGATTCCCAAGCTCACAATAAACATGGGAAACTACACAATGAAAAAATATTTCTTTGTGGTGGACATACCAGACACGAATGTAGTGTTGGGCGTTTAATAAATTTACTCTATTGGGATATACAGAGTCCATAATTTTCTGAATCGAAAGTAAGTTTACAACCTTGGTCACACATTTGAATCACACTTAGAAGATTATGTTTCATATGTTCTACCAGTAGAACATTTTGTGCCTTTTCGTTCTTGTTCCCAATTCAGACTGTTCCTTCTCGAATGATTTTGGATGAATTATCATTTCCGAAGGAGACTGATCCATTTTTTTTTTTTTGTAATGTAAGAAATTTTTCTTTAGCACCTATCATGTGTTTTGAACATCCACTGTCAACATACCAACCGTGTTTCTTATGCCTATCTTGTAGAGAGACTATGCATTCTTCATTTTTATACTGATCTTGCTTTCTTATCCATGTCGTTTTATGAGGTTCTTTTCTGTGACTGTTATTATTCTATTGAGGTTCTTTAGGAGGGACTGTCATTCTGCAATCCTTGGCCATGTGTCCAAAATTGTTGTATTTGTAACATTCCACTTCAGTGCTCAAAGATTCAAACCTTTTGTAACTTCTTCTTTCTGTATCACTAGGTCTCCTTGAACAATCCTTTTGTGTATAACTCTCAAAGTTGTTACTGTTCCTGTTGTTAGCTCTGCAATTCACAACTTTATGTCCAAAATTATTACATGCATAACACAAACCAAAAAATATAGTTTGATACCTGGGAGTTGAAGATCTTATGAAAGGAGGTGCTCTTATGAATCCTTCTTCTTCTTGAGGCCTATTTGTCTGTTATTGATTCTGAAATCTGAATCTTCTTGGTGGAGGAGTCTCCTTGTAATCTTCCTTGTATATCTTCCTATCCTCTTTGATTGTTTCTGCATAGCTCTTTGGATTTGTTTCTTGCTCTGTTGCTTTGGAGATTGATCCCTTTTCTGTCTGATTGTATCCAAGTCCAGACTTGTCAAGATGATATTTTTGATTGCTGATAATGTTATCCATAACTTTTGAGCTATTCTGCATATTTTTCTTTTGAATATCCTTTCTTAGTGTGACGAACTCTACTTCCAAGTTTCCAATGATATTATCATTTTCTTCTAGTTGTTATTTGAGTTCTTCTTCAATTCTTTTATCTTCTTCTATTTGAACCTTCAATTTTGTGATCATTTGTTCTAGTTCTCGACTGCCCTTTTTCTTGTCTACTTTTGATTGTATTTCTTGTTTTTCATCTTTTCTCTTCTGATAACTTCTATGGCACACATTAATTCTTCTCGATAGTCAACTTCTTCTTCTTCGATTTCTTCTTTGACTTCTTCACATTCTTCTTTGGCTTCTTCATATTCTTCTTCAGAGTCTTCTTTGTCAGATTCTTTTACTGCCATGAATAGAGCTCTTCCTGTCTCATTGTCACGGACTTCATCTTCATCTGATGATGAGATGTCTTCTTTGGTGTATAAGATTTTCTTGAAAATTTTCTTTATAGTTCGTTTGCCTTTATATGTGTGTTTTCCTTTTGAGTAATCTTCATCATTTCTCTTTTTCTTATGAGGACATTTGTTAGCAAAATGACCAATACCATCACAATTAAAACAAATTAAAGGGATCTTACCTCTATACCTACCGTTGGTTCCCTTGTTCAGTCTATTGACGAAGTTGGCCACCTCTTCATCATCTTCCGAGGCATCACTATTGCTTCTATATTCTTCTTGTTCCTTTTTCTTTTGCTTTGATCTTTTGGATGCCTTGAAGGCTACTTCTTTTACATCTGAATTTTCCTGCTCAGTTCGCATTTCATATGCTGTGAAGATTCCATGCAGTTTGTCCATGCTTATTGAGTCTAGATCTGATCTTTCTTCTAGTGTTGATATCTTAGGGTTGAATCTCATAGGAAGAGATCTTAGTATCTTTTGAACAATTACAAATTCTTCAATTTCTTCTCCCAATCTTATGATTGCATTCATTATTTCATCGACTCGTAAGAAGTAGGTTGCGATATCTTCATCTTCCTTCATTTTTATTTGTTCGAACTAAGCTCTATAAGTCTAAAGCTTTGTTTCTTTGACTTTTGTATCTCCTTCATAAATATTTTGAAGCTTGTCCCAAATCTCTTTAGCATATTTATAGTGTGCAACTTTGGTGAATACCGCATCACTGAGACCATTCAAAAGTGAATTTGCGGCTTTGGAATTATTCTCACCGAGTTTTACTGCTTTGTCATTTGTTGGTGGAACTGTTGGTGCTGTGTATCCATCTACAATTGATTGTCAAACTTGAAATCCAAGTGCTTATATATATGTCCTCATCCTTATGCTCCAAAAATCATACTTTTGTCCATCAAACTATGGTATTCCAATTTTATATGAGTTGGTACTCTCCATGATCTACCTTTCAGTGGTTAAACTGATTTCTGAAGGAACCTGCTCTGATACCAATTGTTGGATTACTGAGAGGGGGGGTGAATCAGTAATAGAGCAATTTAGTCCTTTTTAACCATATAATCCAAATGTTATATCAATGAAGCATTATCATCCAATAACTACAGAGTAAATAAGCAATGAACAAATGAACAAATGAACAAACATACACATACACAGTACACCAGTGTTTTACGTAGAAACCCAAATCGAGAGAAAACCACAGAATGATTTTTCTTATATGTCTTGAAGAATTGCATTCATTGGAAGCACCAACTTCCTTTGTTTTCCAGCTGCAAATGGAAGGAGGCTCCAACCCCCTAGTTTCTTAGGCTACAACCTGAGGGAAGCTCCAACTCCCTAATTATTTGGATTTCACCATAAGGGGACCACTTTGGAGTTCATCCACCTTTACTTCTTATCAACCATGACAAGACAATAATGAGTCATCTTTACATCAAAAAATCTTGGGTCCATTACCCAAACCTTTGTGTTGTGGGGATTTATTCAAGGGTTGACATCAATGACAACCAACCTTAATCAACAGATTCATCTCCTAAAAAATTGGACAATCTTGCTAGTACTGGGAGTCCATCCCCATGGGTAAAGTATTTTAAGGAAGCAATGACTCACTCTCCTGAGAGCGGAGAACATTCCTTGGCGATGTATAATAAGTTTAGCATTCTGTCAAATCCCTTATTATTTGAATGAATCTCTCTATTTTTTCATGGAATGTTAGAGGGATGGTGATCCTAGGTAGAAAGGAGGTTTTTAGAGAAGTTCTTCAAAAATTCAAGACAAAAATAGTTTTTTATAGGAAGTCAAGTCATTTAAATTTGAGCTTCATGGTTGCATGGGTTATGTTTGTAATGACTCATTTTGGGCCACATAACATGTTCAGGGAAGAGGTGGGGTGGTGTTAGCTATTTTATCATATTTGTATAGTTTTATTAGAACTTTAGGGAGTGACCTAAGAAATTGTTGCATGTGGATTGTTATACTATCTCAGGAGAGATTGCAGGGTTTTCACTCCGTGCATGTTCCAAACATTAGCCTCGAACGTATGCATCTATGGATGTCTATGGATACCTCTATTCAATATGTTGAGTGGGTAATTGGTGAATATTTTAACATGGTTGAATGGGATGGTGATAGGGGAGGAGGGGTTGGTTTTATGATCAGTGGTTTAGAGAAGCAGGCTTGGTCTAAGTGTAAATCCCCTCTCCAATTGTTCAACCCCAATTGGGGAAAGAAAGGGATTGATTATAGTGGATGGTTTACTTGGTCCAACTTCATACAGGGCCCTGTTAGGGTTCATGCTAGGATATATCGAATCTATTACTCGAGGGACGATATCTCATTTTTCGGGAATACCGTTCGATTTATATGATAATTGTAGCTATAGGTTTATATCATCTAACCATTATGAATTCTATTTCAGTCAGGCATGTGGTGGACAACAAGCCTTCATCTTTGTTTAAGTTTTATGTCTCCCATCTAGAGTCTGCAAATTTTCAAGCTTTGGTGCATAGTGTATGGAATCTTGTTCCTTTTCCTAAGGGAGGAAAAGGGTATATTTTATGGTGACCATCTTCCATTGCCGTTGGTATCTTCCATCTCATGACCCGAGGTATAACGAACGCCATCAAGTTCTGGACGTGCTAATAACAGCAGTAGAAGACAAAGTGGTGTTGTGGACAGGTTTCAACCTGAAGCATTCTTTCACCTTCATAATGAATGTTGATTATCATATCAGATGGCAATTCTAGCCCTGCAAGAATGACTTGTTGTTGGCCACACAAATTCTGCCACCACCTGGACGACACCTCCAGATCCTTATCTTAAATCACATTGTAGTGGGGCAACGTTTGATCGTAACCATAGCTGTGAATAATGATCCACGCTCAGCAGCAAAGAGAGAAGAGAACTTCGTGGACGCGCGAGCGTTTCAGATGGTGCTGGACGTAAATACTACAGAATGGTCTTTGTTAGACCTAAATGGATACAACTGGGATGATAACGATGTTTTTTTTGCATGGAATGAAAGGTTTTATATGTGGAATATTTCAACGAACTCGATTAAGTATTTTGATTTTCAGATTGGTAAATGGGTGTTGAACGGACTTGAAATCGAAAATTTAAGAAGGACTTTCGCACAATTAAGACAAATCTTCGCAGAAAATTTCGAAGAAGGGTAGAAACAACTGAGGCAGTTCAAGGTACAACAAAACAGCCTGAAGAACTTCAGAATTCTACAGAATAGTCTCCTGGCAAGAATGTTCAAGAAATTGGGCAAATAGAATAGACCTCACAAAGGAGTGACCAGAAATACACCCAACCGACATTAGAGCATCTAACAAAAAAATTTAAGAAGAGCTATGAGGTAGAAATAGCCCAAGTTTTGGGGAGCTTGGGAACCGCAATTGATAGAGGCACAAATTAATCCAAAAAAGTGCCTAGAACAAGCCTCCTCTTCAAAACTAGTTGAAGATTTTCTTGATATTGAAATGTCTTTTCCAGAGGACACAACACAAGAAGAACCTCATTTTGAAACAAGAAGCCCTCTTGGATAGACAGAACATTTGGAAGGAACAAAGGAACAACCATCTGCTAGCTAGAATGAAGAAGACCTTGAGGCCTCTCATAAACAAAAATCAGCCAAGAGCCATAAGAAAATTAGAAAGTTAAAAAAAGAAAACAAACTGTTGAAGAAGAAGGCTAAGAAGGCTGAAGTATTAAAGAAGAAGGTGGTTACACTCAAGGAAATTATTAAGGAATTGAGGAAACAATTAGAACAAGAAGATAAGACCCACAAAAGAAAGAAGAACAAAAGGGACAGAGTGAAAGGAAGAAACCCTCTTCCTAAAGAAGCAGTCAATACAAATTATGTAGGGATACAAACAAACCCTGAAGAAATAGTAGTAGAAGAAACAGTAGCTCAGAATGAGGAAGCAATTCCTTTATAAACACAAGAAAATATGACAGCTACAGAAGCAATTGATGCTGAGGTGTAGATAGACACCCCAGTATTAGAGGAAATAGCTCAACTCCTTGAGCAGAATGCTACCATCAAAAGATTGGATGAAGAATTGATGCAGTCTCAACAAACCCTGGTTCAAAACAGAAATGAATTACTGACTATGGCAGAGCACCAAGCACTCCAGTCCCAGAAACAGAGTGTTATTGTGGAAAGACTGGAAGGAGAGCTTACACAGGTCCAACAATCATTAACTCAATCCAGGGAAGATATGGGCACTATGGAAGAATACCAAGCATCCCAATCTCAAGCACAGGGTGTCACCATTGATAAACTAAAGGCAGAGTTGGGACAAGCCCAACGAGCATTGGATCAACACCAAGATGAGATGGTCACTAGGGTTGACCATCAAAATATTGTTAAAAAACTGAAGGACATGACGACAACAGAGAGTGAGACCTATGCTACGCTCACCAGAGCCCAAGGGAAGATAAAAAAGGTGCAAACCCAATTAGAAAAAGATTTGGAGAAAATCAAATAAATTTGTGATGTCTACTCTGATGCGATTAATTGCAGAGCCCCTGCCACCAATTACACTTTATTCTTGCTGGAACGATATATGTTGTTAAGAGTGAAGGCCATCAAAGAAGGTAAACCTATTTCATTTTCCATTGTACCTGAGTTTATTTCATATTTTAGAGAGTAGGATGAAAAGGTACAATACTTGTTTTGTGAATTGTACTTTCATAATTTCATTCTGGAAGAAAAAAGGGAAGATAAACCTGGCCCATTCTTAGGTGATATATAGTTTCAGGCATTTCTGTCATTTACTCAAAATCAAGTCAGATGGGGTAAAGCTCATAAAACCTTCCTAAAGAGGGAAGCTGGGCTAGATCTCTGGGTTAGAGGAGAACCTCCAAAGTCCTTTCCAGCCATTATGCGACATAAAACCTTTATGAAAAGAGGGGGCGGGTCATAAACTCCTTAGCCCCTATCCATCTATAGGTTATACATTTAGGTATCACTCGTTTTAGGGAGCTTAAGGAGGAAGCTCTTGCTGCTTCTAGACTGAGATTGGATGCATCCTCCAGTGAAGTAAAGAGTAGGGAACCCTTTGGGTACAGGAATTTCTTTGCAGCTACCTACAGAATAGAGAGGTATTCTAGATTGCCCCAAGAGGAAGGGCCTGCTTGGATTGGGTGCAGATATAATCCAGCTATCATTTGGTTCCCTCCAAAAAGTTATCAAAAATATTATCAATTTAACAAGAAAATGGAGGATCCTGCTTTTGGAGAACTCAAAATAAGAAATGGGTTCAGAAGGCCTGGTGAACCAACCTTTCCACCTTACATCACTATTTATTTACATGTAAGATCTCAGCTTGCATGAGGACATGCAAGAAGGTAAGCAGGGGGTATGTTAGGTTATGAAAAGGGTATAAATATCTTCCTTTTTCCCACATTTCATGATATCATCTTGATTGACTTTTCGATTATTTAGGAGCAAATAGAATAGAAAATGAATAATATAATCTTTAGTGTTATTGTTGAAGTTAGATTACATAGATCCTAACATATTATTGGAATTGTCTGGTTTTATTACAGGATTGGTTAAATATTGTCAAACCCAAGATAGAAAAGGAAATATTGAAGATGCGCAAGTTATTGGAGGTTGAAGACTTTATGGTGCAAGGCAGTTTTGAAGATGATCGAGTTTCTTATATTGTAACTTTATAATAGTAAAGAAATCCTAAGGATCTCTTGATCCTCAGGATAGTTTAATTTACCCAAATTATTGTAATATATAAGGGGTAAATAGATCTTGAAAATATATAGAAGAATTGCATCCAATAACTCAGAATTTAGAATTGTTATGCGTTAGCAGTTTTTGTAAACTGTTGTACCAGCTATGAAATTAATAAAAGATTTGAGTGGTTTTATCATTTCTATATACAGAATTTCAAATAGAAGTGCTTCTAAGGACCAAGGGCCCAATATGAAGGAGCTACTGTTCGACCTGTAATTGTATCAGTTCAATTTCTGTTTTGTGATTCAATTCTCTTTTACAGAAGTTAAATGAATGCATAATTGTGTTGATGATTTTATGTCAATTGCAAGAGATAGATATTTTCTTAAGCATTAGATGATTGTTGTTCCAATTCCCATTACTGAGATTTGATGCATGATAGTTCCTCATAAGTTCACACTTGTTGTTCCTTTTACTTAGTTCACACTTGTTGTTCCTTTTACTTAGTTTACATTTGTTGTTCCTTTCTGCTAGAATATAGTTGTTGTTCCTTTCAATAGAAATATGATTGTTGTCTCTTTTCGACTAGATTACAATCTTTGTTTCTTTCCATTGATAGAATAATTCGCCTTTTTCTTTCCAGCAATTTGATTCATAATAATAGTCATTTCTACAAGTCTTTATTTAGATTAAATTACTGCTCTTAAAATGAATTCAATAGATTAATTAGTTCCTTTCCATTACACAGCTTTAGATTTCAATTCCTAGAATATTTAATGAATGTTTGAGGAACTTGATTGGTGATAAACTCAGATTTTCTTTCACTACACGATTTTAGCGTCTACGAGCTTTCTTCATAGACTTTGTCGATATTCTTTGAGATAAAAGAGGAATCCTCGGGTTGATAAATTAATGTTAAACTAATGTTGTTTTTAGACATATTTAGACCCCAATAGATTGGTTGTTGGATACCAGCCAACAGTCTAGTTTGTGATTTTTTTGTCTTCTCTCCACCAAGACGACATGATTTTGATGGTATCGTGTGTCGCATAGAAACTCAGAACAAAATAAATGCTCAGTTTTAGCTCAGAGTCTTTGAGCTTATAGTAACTCTGAACCTTTGATAGAAGGAAGACTCCAACGCATTCACCGTTATCATCATTAATCAATCATTTTTGTGTGCCAGCGTGGTCAATGATCCACTTCAGGAGCTCAATGCAAGGAAAGACTGGAGACCGGCTTGCCACCATGTGCAGATAAGATTTGCAAATGTTGGGGAGGACCTCGTCGTCGACTTTCCTTGTTTTAAGATCTCTATGTGGGGTATATTCGAGGGGTTCTTCTTTCTTTATTTTCTTGAAAACTTCTTCCCAGCGAGGATATTCCATCTTGGCTCCAATACTTGCCTTTGTGTCTCCAAAATATGGGAGCTGGACAAAGGGCTCCTTGGTGATTCTCTTAATGACAGATACTAGCTTGGGAGAGAATTCTAATTGTCTCGCTACTGATGGGGAGGAGCCTTCTCCTACTTTTTATTCTTGCATATTAGGGGCTCTTGGCAATTTCCTGGTGGAAGGATTCTTTGGAGGCATTGTTCCTGCAATTTAAAATGTCATTTGAACATGCATACAGAGAAGCGTTGGGTGTGGAAATGTAACAATTTGAATGCATGAAAATGATTAGCAGATACATACCTATAATGCTTGCTAAGATAATTGCTTAATACTCACTGAACTTTGGGCATTTCTTCCAGGTTGTTGGCTTCACTCTTTTGTTTGTTCTGAATTTCTTGCTGCAACAACTGAATAGGACCATGCACAATGACAAACATGATATAAATAGACAGGTACTACCAATCATATCAATCAGTTAATATGAGTCATAAATGTAAATTCAAAATAGATTACCCTCGAATTTCTACAAATAAACCTTCACTGGTTGATGGTGGAGGCGCGGACAAAGATGCATTGTATCGGTGGGTTTAACAAATCCTTTTGATTCGTGCATGAGTTGGTAACTAATTCATGATCTGCAACTTAACTACCAGCTTTAAATGTGGTGTATCTGACACATATGGAGGTAAAACATCTCGTCCTGTCACATCACTCTGATGTAGGGATCGGGGATCGGGGATTGAGTGTTTACTCCTTAGCTCTGCGCGGTGTTTGCTATTACATTTTTTTCTGTCGAAACTGAATGGGTCAATCTTCAACGAAATCCTTCCTGAGGTTGTTTGTAGGAAAGAAACGCTTTCATCGGTCGACACCGATGAAGGTCAGCTCTCGGCTATTTTTACTTCTCGAATGATTTCTGCCACCTTTTGCTATCGCCGATGCCAAATTTCTCAAGTGAGTCGGGGAAAACTCTGGGTCACCGATTCATGTAGACAGTCGATGAAGAATATTAAGTGGTACCCAAAAAATAAAATGTTCATAGATGTTTTAGGGTGTGTTGAGTGCTCAACATCGGGGAACCTTCCACCTTTTCTTCTTTTGGAAATTTCAGTCCTCCATGCATTGCCACACTGAGTCTTCTGAGACTCCCGATCAGATTATCGGTTTGGTTGTTCCCCACTCCAATGATCTTGAATATTCCCAGTGCTTCGAATGCACCTAGTCCTTCCAATGTAAGTACACCACCCACACATCAACCTCATGTCGACCTTTCTCCTTCTTCACTCATCATGTCTCTTTCCCTTTCTCCTTCTTTGCCTAGTGAAATATCTAAAGCGATTAGCCAGATCGATAAGAAGAAGAAGAATAATCAGAAAGGGACCAAGCCTCCAACTACATTAGATGTTGGATCCAAGCAACTAGCTAATATTAATTGTACTGGGAGTGTTGATGAGGTCGATAAGACTACAACGAAGAATCTGAAACCCAAATTCCCTTGCAGTCTTTGTAAGGGAGACCACTTTCTGGGGGATTGCTCTGGTCTTCCCAAGGTCTTAGAAATGTGTTCTTCCACGTCATCGGCCCCTGCTGGACATGCTAGTGACGTCCCATCAACTAGTGACATTAAGGTTGGTAAGAAGAAGACAATTGTCAAATTTCCTTACATGTTATGCAAAGGTGATCATTACTCTCAGCTTTGTCCTTGTATGGACGAGGCTTCTTTTCTTTTGGAAAATATTCAACTTCCAACTGGTTATCATAATATTTCTCCCAACCCATCATTAGTTGATGGACTGGTCAATCTGGTTTCATCCCCGGTCAGTCTGGTTGATCAAGTGGTCAATATAACAACAATGTCATTGTATGGACTTCCACGTGTAATCCGTACGGTGACACATGTCAAATCTGTACAGTGCCAACTTAGCCCAAAAATGATGAATATGAGTGACACGTGTTGCCTCCTATTGACACCATGTCATCATGATGATGTCATGATGAAGTCATCCTAATGCATACTGATGTCACCTGTCGTACATGCTAACGTCGGCATTGAATTTGACCTGGTTGACTTTTTGCATGTTTGGCAAAACGAACAAATAGCCATAACCCGAGCATACAACATTTGTTTGAGCCTGTTCAAGTTGCGTTGGGTTCATATCTATATTAGGTTATTAGCCTCCAATAGAAGAAGTCGACCAGAAATAATAATGTATATTGAATAGACAGATATCCAGAATGAGAATTCGACCCAGGCAATTAGCCATAATTAGTATAAATAGAGGAGGCCAGTTCTCATTTTGGTAGGCAGTCTCAGAATTGCAGAGCAACACTTGTGCGCACTGAAGTTGCCTAGTTTCTGTGCAGGTTTGGAGGAGAGTTGTCATTGCAGCTACTGCAACTAGTAGTTACACATGGACTATATCGTGTTTAGGGTTTGGACTATTTGATCAATTCTTGTTGATACGCTATCCTTGGGGAAAGGTGTGCTACCCTTTGTTTGGCTATCTAGACTAGGGTTTGCTTCCGGAGTGACTCTCTGTCAAGGTTAAGGTGCTCGGAGGGTGGCTTCGTCCTATGGTTGGGTTACAAGGGTATTTCCAATGGTAAAATGAGCACATCCACTTATATTCTAACAACGATGTCACTGTACGGACTTCCATGTGTAATTCGTACGGTGACACATGTCAAATCTGTACAGTGCCAACTTAGCCCAAAAATGATGAATATGAGTGACACGTGTTGCCTCTTATTGACACCATGTCTTCATGATGATGTCATGATGAAGTCATCCTGATGCATGCTGATGTCACCTGTCGTACATGCTAATGTCGGCATTGAATTTGACTAGGTTGACTTTTTGCATGTTTGGAAAAATGAACAAATAGCCATAACCCGAGCATACAACATTTTTTTGATCTCGTTCAAGTTGCGTTGGGTTCGTATTAATGAGGGATACACACACGTCCATTTTGAAGCCATTCTGATAACGTTTTTTTAAGGCCTTTCTGAGCCCCATCAAGCTCCTAGATCCAATTCTGGATCACAATGTCACCCAAACCACATCAAGATATGGTTTGAGTATCCTTGTCTAGTTTTGGATATTGAGAAGGTTCCATCACTTTTTCTTGTTACTCTTTACAATCTATGTAGAATAATTTCTTCTAACCACACTTATGCCCCTTAATGTACTTTTTGTCACTATCGAAACATAGCCCTTTTCTATCCTTTCATCCAATTTTTGAGGTGTCAACCTTGTAGGTTTAGTGAGGTTAGGAGTGGGAATATTTCTCTCCCTATAGGTGTCAATAGAAACCCTTCTGGTAACCATACTTTTACCTTCAAGTCTCTTTGCCACATTTAAATCCTTATCCATGGATTTAAGCTTAAATAGGATCACCTCATGTTGAATGCTCTCCTTTAAACTAGGCATAAAGAGATCCAACAATTTATCATCTAGAAGGTATTTCAATCTAAGACTCATTTTTTTAACTATTGAATGTGCTCTGTAACTAGACCTTTTTTCCTGAGATTTGTTTATTGACTAAAGAACATGTTCCTCATATTATCTCCATGATGTGTTATTAATTCTACATAAAAATGAACCAAGAGACAACATTGTCATTTTTGTGTTCACAAAGCCATCAATACCACACAAAATGATTAGGTTCTAAATATAAGAACACAACAATTACCTTT